>JAXQQM020082391.1:0-18145 GCA_034641835.2 Pinus albicaulis | reverse complement strand
GCATTTCCCCTGAAAACACAGTCTCCTTGAAGCCTCCTTGTGTCTTTTTCCCTTTGATGGAATCCCCTCTGCTGATTCCATCATAAAGCCTCTCTGTTGTGAAGAAGAATGCCCGAAAGGCCCTTTTCCCTCTTACTTCACCTCCTACCTAACTTCTATTTCGTTTTCCCTTCTATTTCCCTTCTTACCTTTCATTTTTCCCTTCAATTCTTCCTTTACCCTTGTCTTCCCTTTTTCCCCTTTATTTCCCCTATTGTTACTCTTCCTTGGCCTTGAAATGCATTAAAAAGGGGCCAAAATCCACTTTCCGACCTTGTAATAAGGCTTAGCCCCTTCCGCTGCGCCCTTAGCCCCTTTTCTTCCATGCGCTCGCACCCTGGAACCAAGTTTTAAACCCTTTGATGCCTAGCGCAAAGCGCAGATCGCAGATTTCAGTTTTATTTTAATGCCCATCGTGTTTTTCATTTTTGCAATCTGCACTCATCGCACTTTCCAACTTTGCGATCTGCGCTCATCGCAAGTCTACCCCGTCGCAATATCGCAAAGCACAGTTTCTCTTGGTGCTGCTCTCCACCATCACATTTTCTCCATTTGCGATTTTGCGATGCGCGCCCCGGCCCCACCTCATATGCATTTCCGTTCATCTCATACATTCTCGTTGTGTTTCTCCAAAGCCTAAAGTTACACCATTAATCCATCAAGGTGTATAATATATTTTTTGCCCCCCTTTCCTATATTGCCCCACTGTTGTCCTCTACCATTGATCTACATCTCCTGGTCATGATCTAATGGCCCTCGAGCATGTTTACACCAAACCCTGTTAGTCACTATTTTCGCCATATCCACACATATTTCACATTCATTTCATTCAAAAATACTGTTTCACCACACCGCCGTGTTATTGTTCTCCCGTCCCCCATAGTCATCCCTCTATGCATGAATTTCATCACCCAGTCCCATGTTTTGCAGGGTTGTCAGATGGGAAAGGCCGCCATGATTACACAGTCTTCATTACAGTGGCAGGATTTAGCGGACAGAGCCATAAAGAGAGCAAGCAGAGAACTCAATGCACAGGAGATTGAGTTAGCACAATTTCACATCAGCAAAATTTTTTCTTCCACGGAAGGACAGAGTTCCCATACTGTCTTTACTCCATGCCGTGCTCCAGTGAAAAAATTTCCGCCCTGACCACAGTCCTACACTACCAGAGCATTAGTTATGCGGCATGGCAGACCTCATTTTGTTCGTTTATTCACCCACAGTACCACAGAGTACTACTGTAGTCAGAATACATCAGGACCATGTAAAGTAAATGGAAGCTGAAGAAGGTCACTCCTTCATCTCGAAAGGTACCAGGGGCAGATGCAGAAATTTGAAACAGAATGGGCTTCGGCTCTCTCCTTCTTTCTAAGCGTTAATAGTTCATTTAGTGCTCCACCTACCTCCTCAGCCCATCTTCTGCTATAAAACTCATGAGAAAACATTTTAAAGTTTGTTGATGAGAAATCAGTGAAGCGCAAGCATTGTTCCTCTTGAGACGAGTTCTTTGTGTAAATTGTAAGATAGACTGAAGCTAGATGTATTCACACTGAATGTTCAAGTTATGGGCTATGATGTACCTGACTGGTGTTGTTTTTAATATGACAAGCGTGTTTCTTTGAATCCTGATCTAAAGCAGCTGGTGATGTTTTCTTTTCTCTATGTCTAATTCCATTTCATTTCATTTCATTTCTGCTGGTAGGCAACAGAAGTATAATATAGGATTCACCCTTGATAGGTGCCCTATGTTTCCTGCTCTCCCTACCTCAATGTTTGCTGCTTATGTGTATATCTGAATATTGATTTCAATTGATTTAACCAGTGTAGTGGATGATTATTGCCTGCTCTCTGATGTATGAGTTAATGAAATCCGTGTTTAGATATTCTGGGTAGGATTTAGTTGAATGTGTTAAGAACCTGTGAGGTCTAGAATCTTGCATCTGCCCCACCAGGAGCTTTTCATCCTAATTAAACCTTCCCACGATCCCTTGTTTTACCTCTGATTTTGTCCAAGCAGACCTAGAGTTAAATGACCTCTGGTCTGATCTATAGACAGAGTTGGTTGGTTCTCTTCCTCTCATGTTCTATCCTTAATGTACCATTCCACCAATTATCTTTCAAGATCCAAACGCTCTAGACGACTAGCCCAATTGAAAGCTTGCACATTGACTACAAGTAAATCCTTTCTTGACTCCATAGCCCAATGACATTGATGTTCTTTGAGTTATCTGTCTCTGCCTAAGCTTCCTCTTTGCCCATCCTTGTCTTATATTGGACCTTCTTTTCCTGATTCCCTCCAACCAAACACAAACAACAAAACAAACAACCTTGAGCCTACAGCTAGCCTAAAATCATAACACTCGAGCTTCAAAGACATAACCTTTGACTATCATAGAGAGATCCCTCTCTGGACCCAGGAGGGATAGATCCTAAGGTCCCAAAGTGGTTCTATGTTGTCTCATCTTTTGGTCTCTGTCAACCTGGCCAAAACATGGGAACCCCAACATAATGGAGACTCCACTGGGGACTCTGAGTGCTTTTCATTTCAACATCCTTGGAAGCTTAGAACTCTGGTCAGGTTGACAGTGAGCCACCCCTTTCTTGAATCTACCCCCATTATTTAATATCTGCCCCACTCTTAGACAGAGCCTGGAAAGGGCCAGGTAACCTCCAGATCACATCCTCTTTTCAGAGGTGATATATCTGGTAAATGCCCTCCCAGTCAATCTCTGGTTGGAGCTTGCTGCTTTAGTGGAGATTCCTGAAAGGTGATAGTGCCTGAGCACTATGGTGGATAGTGTATCCCCTTAGAAACATCCTAAACCCTCCACCTGGCGACTGCATTGTCCCTAAATGAAAAGACTCCACTGGTGATCAGTAGGCCTGCTGGTTACCTTGGTTTCATATAAGACTCCACTGGGAGACCAGAATCAAAACATAATGAAGGCTCCGCTAGGAGACCGGCCTTGAGACATCATCAAACACAGTAGAAGTAACGAGTAGGGTTAAGCTGCTTGGCTTATAAGCAGCATTCTGGCTTTCAGAACCGTCCACACAAGAGCTTATCCCAACCCTGACCCACCGGAAATAGTTGAAAATCCAGAGAGTATCCTTAGGGGAACTCTTACACATACAAGACCAGCTATTTCTAGTCACATTCCTAGAGCTAATTCTGCACCAGAAAACGTAACATCTCTAGCGCGTTTCCTCTCTGACCTAGACATACCTAACAGATTACCTGGGACTAGGTCATTCAGTGGTTCAGACCGGTCGGACCCTAGGGACAGTGAGACCCCTCCTTCTACACCACCAGATATACACTTCCTTCAAAACTCGGGGCTCTCTCACCCTAGATCTGCTCAGCAAACTCCTGCTGGTCCTACCATCCCTGTCATCCAAATACCAGCTGCTCAAGCTAACCCTGTACCTCATCAGAACACTAACATGGCAGCCTAGTATGCACCTTTAGTTTTACCTCAGCCTATGTTACCCTTACCCAACGATTATCAGTCAAAAATCCTACACTTCACCGCAAAAGAATCCACCACGGCTCAGTAACATGTAGATAAAATGGAAGACTCTTTTGATTATATGGAAATTGATGATGAAACAATCAAAATGAGAATCTTTGCCCAAAGCTTAGGGGGTGAGGTAAAAAAATGGTTTAAAAATCTACCTCCTGGTAGTATTCAAGATCTCCCTGCATTATACCAGACATTCATAAACAAGTGGGAGGTTAAAGCAAACCCTCGCCAGCTCCTAGCAGAATACATGTCCCTTAAGAGGAACGTAGGAGAGAGTGTTCATGATTACGCAACGAGATTCAATAGCATATACAATGCTCTCCCTCCTCACATGAAACCTCCACGAGGTATGGCCCTAGCAAAATATCCTGATGGATTTGACGCTGACATGGCCTATGAGCTTAGGGATAAAGAGTACACCACCCTTGAAGATATGCAGAAAGGAGCCATAACCATAGAAGCAAACTTAACGGAAAAAAGGGCGAGATTAAAAGCTGAAAAGAGGGTAACGTATAGGGATGACAACATAGCTTCCACATCTGATCCCAAGTATGACAGACTGTCCAAAAACGTGGAAGAGCTACAACAAATTATAAAGAGGATGGTTGTCCAAAACAACAACCAAAATAGAAACCAGAACCAGAACATTAGAAGAAACAATGTTGCTCCCAACAGACAAAGAGAGTCAGATCAACAAATTATTCCCCCATTTCAAGAAAAAAATTTAGACGAAGATGAGGGAATCATTGAAGAGTCTGAAGGGAATACGATAAACATGTTCAAAGCAGAGGACTCAGTCCTTAAACGTGATTCAGAAGAAGATCAGCCCTCACCTTCATTTTGGGATGGGGAATGGTTAGAGACTGAGGATTACAGACTAGGATTTGAAGATGCCATGCTACAGGTCAGGGAACAATATGAACTTAGGAGCAAGAAAAGCCAAGATACTCCCAAAACGAAGACTCCTGAGGTAACCACCAAGAAAAGACCTGACAAAATTTCCAAAGCAACCTCTGTAAATAACGAGATAGCAACCGAAAGTTCTGGTAAACATAAGGAAAAGGACAACCGAAACAATGAAAAACAAAGCCAACAAACCAGTAGTACTAGCACTTCAGTTAGTACTCCTAATACAACTATTTCAAACCTTGTACATAGTGAGAAAACACCAATTGACTCAGCTACTAAGGCAGCAGCAAATAAAACAAAGTCAAGTGTTTCCAAGACACAGTCCACCTTCAATTTAGAGAGTGAGATTGCAAAAGTCAAAATCTCTGTACCATTATCTGAGCTGGCCACTCAAGATGTATATAAAGGCCAAATTTTCAAAGCATTGAATCTGGGAGACATAAATGATTCTGTAAATTTGAATGATGATAAACCAGCCCTACTCTTTGGTCCCAAAATCGAGGGGAAGTTTCAGGAAGGGGTAGTTCCACCTTTTTATATCAGTCTTAACATTCATGACAAGATTCTCCATAATGCCATGCATGACTCTGGTGCATCACACAATCTAATGCCTAAGGTGGTGATGGAAAAGCTAGGCCTAGAAATTACACGACCCTACAAAGACTTATATTCATTTGACTCTAGCAGAGTAAAATGCCTAGGCCTCATCAAAGACTTATGTGTAAGTTTGACCCAGGTTCCGGCTAAATGTATGGTCATGGATGTTGTGGTGGCAGATGTGCCACCAAAGTATGGCATGCTATTGTCAAGGTCATGGGGAGCCAAACTGCAAGGAACAATGCAGATGGATGGCTCATATGCCACTATCCCTATATTTGGCCAACTCAGAAGACTGTATAGAGAGTCTCAGATGAAATTTTTAGTCAGTATCCCCGAAAAACCTGAAAACTCACCACTATACTCTGTGCATACAGATCTGGACTCTTTTATCCTCTACAATGACCAATCCTTAGAAGAGCCAAGATCAGATAATGGAAATGCAAACACACAGTCCAAGGACTTCAACATAATGGCCACTCTGGAAGAATACGAAGAAGAGGACCATGGGAAAACGACTGAAAATTTAACCCTGAATGAAACAAAAATAGAACACATGCAGCTAGCTAGCCACCTCCCTGACCCCCATACCCATGATGAACCACAAAACGACCCCCCTCCTAGCACAAACCTCACAACTCAACATAGTGGCGAGTCCAGCTGTAGGGAAGGGGACGAAAACGAAGTAAATGAAGAACCCCTGTGGGAAATGAACTTTGACGGGTCTTGTACTAGGCAGAGTGCTGGAGCAGGAGTATGGTTGCATAACACAGAAAACGATCACGCAGAGAGCCACGCTGTCAATCTGCATTTTAAATGTACAAATAACATTGCAGAATATGAAGCTCTCATTTTGGGCTTGAATCTACTGAAAAAATTATGGGCCCAGAAGATTGTTGTGAGAGGAGACTCGGAGTTAGTTGTCAAACAGGTAAATGGTGAGTATTCAGCAAAACACCCCAGGCTTAGGGCATACAGGAATGACACTCTAGATTTGCTGAAAACGTTTGTTGAATATAAATTAGTGTTTGTTCCCAGGGGTCAAAATGCGATTGCAAATGGACTAGCTTGTCTAGCTAGTTCCTATCCCAAGGCCCCCAGTGACCAACAAATCATCATCCAAACCAAATTCAGGCCTGCAGTGCCAGACAATGAAAAATACTGGCAGGTCTTTGAAGGAGACAAACAGATCGAATATTTCCTGGTGGGCAGGAATGAGTTCGAGTTTTCTGATTCAGACTCAATGTCCGATGATAACTGCCCAGTCAAGGATTCCCCAGATGAACAAGAAGCACCCTGTAACATAGAAATTAATTCCCTTTCTGAACAAACTGGAAATTTTAACGAAAATTGTGAAAACGCAGATACAGAAGAAGTAGAGGTGCTGCAAGCCAAAGATAAGAACATACTCAGGGACCTGGCACCTTTAGAGGACCTCTTTGATTTCGATGATGTAGCAAAAAAGCCCACCATAGAACATGCAGAATCAGATATAGAAGAATGCAACATTGGCACTGAAGACAAACCCAAAATGATAAAACTGGCTAAGTCTATACCTGCAAACATGAAGAAGAAATACATTGACCTGTTTAAGGAATTCATTGATGTGTTTGCATGGAGCTATGAAGACTTAAAGGCCTATGACACCAACATCATACAACATAAGATACCACTAAAGGAAAATCAGAAGCCTTTCAGACAAAAACTTCGAAGAATCAATCCAAAACAATTGCCTGCAGTAGAGAAAGAGATCAGGAAGATGTATGATGCAGGCATAATAGTTCCTGTAAGGTTTTCTGATTGGGTGTCAAACTTAGTGGCTGTAAGGAAGAAAACAGGGGAGATTAGACTATGCATATACTTCAGAAACCTCAATAGAGCCTCCCTGAAAGATAACTGCCCTTTGCCCAGAATGGAACATATCCTACAAAAGGTAGTGGGCTCTAAGAGAATCTCCCTGCTTGATGGTTTTTTAGGATACAACCAAGTTCTGGTACTCCCAGAAGATCAACTCAAAACAGCTTTTACCACTCCATGGGGCACCTTCATGTATGTGAAAATGCCCTTTGGATTGATGAATGCTGGAGCTACCTTCCAGAGAGCAATGGACATTGATTTCTCAGACGAGATTGGACACTTTATAGTTATCTACTTGGATGACTTGACTGTCTTTTCTAAAACTGAAGAAGAACACTTAAAACATCTGAGAAAAGTTTTTGAAAAATGTAGAAGGTACGGTCTGTCCCTAAACCCCAAGAAAACTATTTTTGGGCTGCAAGAAGGTAAGCTTCTGGGCCACATTATATCTAAGAAAGGGATTAGGATAGACCCCCAGAGAGTTGAGATAATACTTCAAATTACACATCCAAGAAACATCAAAGAGCTATAGTCCTTCATCGGGAAGATTAATTTCCTTAGAATATTTATCCCCAACCTTGCTGAGCATCTTAGGAAAATGACCGAAATTCTAAAGAAAGATGCAGGAATCAAGTGGACTGTTGAAGCCAAAAAATCTTTTGAGTCAGTGAAGCTTGCACTCACCCAGGCCCCTGTCCTTATCAGCCTTGACTTCTCAAAAGATTTTCTGATCTTTTCATTTGCTTCCCCACACACAATAGCTGCAGTTTTACTGCAGAAAAAATCGAAGGGTAATGAACAGCCTATAGCCTTCTTCAGTAAAGCCTTAAGAGATGCACCCTTAAAGTACAACATCATGGAAAAACAGGCCTATGCTCTGATTAAGGCCTTAAAGGACTTTAGGGTGTACATTTTTCATTCTCACACCATTGCCTATGTGCCAAATATAGTGGTTAAGGATATCTTGTCCCAAGACCCAGATGGGAAAAGGGGCAAATGGATTGCTACCATCTTGGAATACGACCTTGAAATAAAACCCAGCAAGCTGATCAAAGGTCAAGGCCTGGCCCAATTAATGGCTGAATCTAATTTGTGGGCCTTGGACATTAACATGACGAATACCTTGGATGAGCAGGAAAGCTTACCTGATCTAACTATAGAAGAAAAATTTCAAAACTCTCCTTGGTATTCTGACATCCTTTATGTCCTCACCAATCTAAATGCTCCCACAGAAATGAAAAAAACTAAGGCCAGATTCATTAAACTCAAAGCCAGAAATTATTGTATTTTGAATGAGAACCTATATTGGAAAATCCGAACAGCCTTTTGCTGAAATGTTTGTCTGAAACTGAAGCTGAAAGAATTAAACAATAATTCCATGCTGGGGAGTGTGGAGGCCACCTGAGTCGGAAAACCACCGCTAATAAGATACTCAGGGCTAGTTACTATTGGCCTACACTCTTTAGTGATTTCCATAAAATGATTCTTGCCTGCCATAAATGCCAAGTCTTTGAGGGAAAAAGAAAACTCCTTCCTCTCCCTTTGCAACCGATCACCATAGAAGGTCCCTTCATGCAATGGGGCCTAGACTTTATAGGAGAAATTCATCCTACCTCCTCTGGACAACATAAGTGGATCCTGACTGCTACAGATTACTTCACTAAATGGATAGAAGCCATACCCACTAGGAATGCCACTGATTCTGTCATCATTAGGTTCCTAGAGGACTTCATCCTATCTCGGTTTGGCTGTCCAAGGAAAATAATCACAGATAACGCTGCTGCTTTCGGATCCAAAAAGATGATCGATTTCTGTCACAAGTATGGAATAGCACTTGGACATTCAACTGCCTATTACCGCCAGGGTAATGGCCTAGCTGAATCATCGAATAAAAGCCTAGTTACAATCATCAAGAAGCTGCTGGAAGAGAATAAAAGATCATGGCATAAAAAGTTGATACATGCCTTGTGGGCAGACAGGCTCACCACAAAGAAATCTATTGGCATGTCACCCTTTCAGCTGGTTTATGGGACTGAAGCAGTATTTCCTAATAGTTTGGGAGTTCCAGTGATCAAGCTTGTTCAGGAGATTCAATCAGAAGAATATAGCATGATAAGGAGAATAAACGAAACAGTACACCTTCAGCAGACAAGGGAGCAGGTCTATAACAGAGCTGTCAGAATTCAAGAAAGCATCAAAAGGCAGTTTGACAAAAGAACCAAAGCTTCAAATTTCAAAATTGGTGACAAGGTTCTAAAATGGGATTCAAAGAGAGAGGACAAAGGCAAACATGGAAAATTTGACAGCTTGTGGCAAGGTCCTTTTGTTATCTAGGCCACTGTGGGTCCTAATGCATTTTTATTGCAAGAACTTGATGGTACAGAGCTGCTTGGGGGTCCTGTCAATGGCAGGATGCTCAAACACTATTTCTGCCAATTTTTCATTTCCAGTTTCATTTCCATTGTACATACCATTGCAACTTTTATTTTCAGCAAAAAACAGAAAAATTTTCCAAAACAGAATAAAAACTAAAGGTTTAGATATGCTCAAAACATGAACCTCTGAAATGTGAAGGAACAGGCTCAAACATGATCAAAATCTGAGCCAAAAGGAAGCAGAATAGCCGGTCCTAACAAGCTCAAAATCTGGACCAGTTGTGAAAAGAAGAAATCATCTCTAATATGCCCAAAACCAGAGCTGAAGCAAAGAAAAGAGATGACTCAAATATGCTCAAAACCTGGGTCACAAGAAAGAAAGGAGGATGTTTCACAGTCGCAGAACCCCATGCCTCCACAGTTTTGTTTTCTACAAGTTTCTGCCCAGCAAGTCAGACAGTCTAATCCTGGCTTGGCTGTTTTTAAATTTTCTGTCTTAGAATGTAGGTGAAGAAACCTGTTGGACAGTTTAATCCCAACGGGTAGTAGATTAGGTAGAGAAATAGATGAGGCCAACAGTTTAATCTGGTCTCATGGAGTAATAAGGGTAGACTTAGAATAGGTTTATTCTCTGTCTATAAAATAAAATGATGTAAAGGGTCTGGAAGTCCAAATGCACCCAAGAAGAAAAAAAATGTTAGGACTATAGTGTGGGTAGGTAGTTGTTTGGGAGAATTTTACTGCTGATACGTTGTCTTCATAGCTTGTGGCAGTTGATCAAAGGAAAAAATGGATGGTTCAAGCAGCAAGCACCTAGCCTACACCAAGAGATCAATTTCTGAATTCTTGACTCCTTCAAGAAGAAGCCATCCCCATGTGGAGCCACTGTTAGCTCCCCTACGGTCTTTTTTGACAAAGCAAATAGGGGGCTACTGTTGAAGCTCTACCATTTCGAAAACACAAGATCCTTGAAGCCTCCTCGTGTCTTTTTTGCCCTTTGATGAATCCTCGCTGATTTCCATCATAAAGACTCTTGTTGTGAAGAAGAATGCCCGCGGCCCTTTTCCCTCTTACTTCACCTCCTACCTAACTTCTATTTTGTTTTCCTTCATTTCTTCTTACCTTTCATTTTTCCCTTCAATTCTTCCTTTACTCCTTGTCTTCCCTTTTTCCCTTTATTTCCCTATCGTTACTTTTCCCGTCTTGAAATGCATTAAAAAAGGGCCAAAACCCACTTTCCGACCTTGTAATAAGGCTTAGCCCCTTCCGCTGCGCCTTAGCCCCTTTTCTTCCATGCACCCGCACCCTGGAACAAAATTTTAAACCCTTTGATGCCTAGCGCAAAGCGCAGATCGCAGATTTCAGTTTTATTTTAATGCCCATCGCATTTTTCATTTTTGTGATCTGCGCTCATCGCACTTTCCAACTTTGCGATCTGCACTCATCGCAAGTCTACCCCGTCGCAATATCGCAAAGCGTAGTTTCGCTTGGTGCTGCTCTCCGCCATCGCATTTTCTCCATTTGCGATTTTGCGATGCACGCCCCGGCCCCACCTCATATGCATTTCCGTTCATCTCATACATTCTCGTTGTGTTTCTCCAAAGCCTAAAGTTACACCATTAATCCATCAAGGTGTATAATATATTTTTCGCCCCCCTTTCCTATATTGCCCCACTGTTGTTCTCCACCGTTGATCTACGTCTCCTGGTCATGATCTAACGGTCCTCAAACATGTTTACACCAAATACGCATATTTCACATTCATTCCATTCAAAATACGGTTTCACCACACCGCCGTGTTATTGTTCTCCCGCCCCCCATATTCATCCTTCTATGCATGAATTTCATCACCCAGTCCCGTGTTTTGCAGGGTTGTCAGATGGGAAAGGCTGCCATGATTACCCAGTCTTCATTACAGCAGCAGGATTTAGCGGACCAAGCCATAAAGGCAGCGAGCAGAGAACTCAATGCACGGAAGATTAAGTTGGGCAGATTTTCACATCGGCAGAATGTTTTCTTCCACGGAAGGACAAGGTTCCCATACTGTCTTTACTCCTTTTCGTGCCCCAGTGAAAAAATTTCCGCCCTGACCACAGTCCTACACTACCAGAGCATTAGTTATGCGGCATGGCAGACCTCATTTTGTTCGTTTATTCACCCACATTACCACAGAGTACTACTGCAGTCAGAATACATCAGGACCATGTAAAGTAAATGGAAGCTGAAGAAGGTCACTCCTTCATCCCGAAAGGTACCAGGGGCAGATGCAGAAATTTAAAACAGAATGGGCTTCGGCTCTCTCCTTCTTTCTGAGCGTTAATAGTTCATTTAGTGCTCCACCTACCTCCTCAGCCCATCTTCTACTATAAAACTCATGAGAAAACATTGTAATGGTTGTTGATGAGAAATCAGTGAAGCGCAAGCATTGTTCCTCTTGAGACGAGTTCTCTGTGTAAATTGTAAGATAGATTGAGGATAGATGTATTCACACTGAATGTTCAAGTTATGGGCTATGATGTACCTGATTGGTGTTGTTTTTAATATGACAAGTGTGTTTCTTTGGATCCTGATCTAAAGCAGCTGGTGATGTTTTCTTTTCTCTATGTCTAATTCCATTTCATTTCATTTCATTTCTGCTGGTAGGCAACAGAAGTATAATATAGGATTCACCCTTGATAGGTGCCCTATGTTTCCTGCTCTCCCTACCTCAATGTTTGCTGCTTATGTGTATATCTGAATATTGATTTCAATTGATTTAACCAGTGTAGTGGATGATTATTGCCTGCTCTCTGATGTATGAGTTAATGAAATCCGTGTTTAGATATTCTGGGTAGGATTTAGTTGAATGTGTTAAGAACCTGTGAGGTCTAGAATCTTGCATCTGCCCCACCAGGAGCTTTTCATCCTAATTAAACCTTCCCACGATCCCTTGTTTTACCTCTGATTTTGTCCAAGCAGACCTAGAGTTAAATGACCTCTGGTCTGATCTATAGACAGAGTTGGTTGGTTCTCTTCCTCTCATGTTCTATCCTTAATGTACCATTCCACCAATTATCTTTCAAGATCCAAACGCTCTAGACGACTAGCCCAATTGAAAGCTTGCACATTGACTACAAGTAAATCCTTTCTTGACTCCATAGCCCAATGACATTGATGTTCTTTGAGTTATCTGTCTCTGCCTAAGCTTCCTCTTTGCCCATCCTTGTCTTATATTGGACCTTCTTTTCCCGATTCCCTCCAACCAAACACAACAAACCAACAACCTGAGCCTACAACTAGCCTAAATCATAACACCCGAGCTTCAAAGACATAAAGAGATCCCTCTCTGGACCCAGGAGGGCTAGATCCTAAGGTCCCAAAGTGGTTCTATGTTGTCTCATCTTTTGGTCTCTGTCAACCTGGCCAAAACATGGGAACCCCAACATAATGGCGACTCCACTGGGGACTCTGAGTGCTTTTCATTTCAACATCCTTGGAAGCTTAGAACGCTGGTCAGGTTGACAGTGAGCCACCCCTTTCTTGAATCTACCCCCATTATTGAATATCTGCCCCACTCTTAGACAAAGCCTGGAAAGGGCCAGGTAACCTCCAGATCACATCCTCTTTTCAGAGGTGATATATCTGGTAAATTCCCTCCCATTCAATCTCTGGTTGGAGCTTTCTACTTTAGCGGAGATTCCTGAAAGGTGATAGTGCCTGAGCACTGTGGTGGACATTTTATCCCCTTAGAAACATCCTAAACCCTCCACCTGGCGACTCCATTGTCTCTAAATGAAAAGACTCCACTGGTGATCAGTAGGCCTGCTGGTTACCTTGTTTTCATATAAGACTCCACTGGGAGACCAGAATCAAAACATAATGAAGGCTCCGCTGGGAGACCAGCCTTGAGACAGCATCAACCACAGTAGAAGTAACGATTAGGGTTAAGCTGCTTGGCTTATAAGCAGCATTCTGGCTTTCAGAACCGTCCACAGAAGAGCTTATCCCAACCTTGACCCACCAGAAATAATTGAAAATCCAGAGAGTATCCTCAGGGGAAATCTTACACATACAAGACCAGCTATTTCCAGTCACATTCCTAGAGCTAATTCTGCACCAGAAAACGTAACAGCTCTAGCGCGTTTCCTCTCTGACCTAGACATACCTAACAGATTACCTAGGACTAGGTCATTCAGTGGTTCAGACCGGTCGGACCCTAGGGACAGTGAGACCCCTCCTTCTACACCACCAGATATACACTTCCTTCAAAACTTGGGGCTCTCTCACCCTATATCTACTCAGCAAAATCCTTTTGGTCCTACCATCCCTGTCATCCAAATACCAGCTGCTCAAGCCAACCCTGTACCTCATCAGAACACTAACATGGCAGCCTGGTATGCACCTTTAGTTTTACCTCAACCTATGTTACCCTTACCCAATGATTATCAATCAAAAATCCCGCACTTCACTACAAAAGAATCCATCACAGCTCAGCAACATGTGGATAAGATAGAGGATTCTTTTGATTATATGGAAATCGATGATGAAACAATCAAAATGAGAATCTTTGCCCAAAGCTTAGGGGGTGAGGTAAAAAAATGGTTTAAAAATCTACCTCCTGGTAGTATTCAAGATCTCCCTGCATTATACCAGACATTCATAAACAAGTGGGAGGTTAAAGCAAACTAATAGCCCTAACAACGAAAGTGGCTGCCAATATCTTCAGATCTGCGATTAGTTAGACAAGAAAATAGCTGCAAAACACCAGATCTATGTATGGAAAGACATTAAGCAGTAAAATAAAGGGTTTGCTCCATGCATCCAACAGATAAGACAAGAACACAATTTTTTGAAAGAATTTTTATATTATAGGGCACCTGGGAGGAAAACAAGAAGGTGTATCTAGCTCTCCTCAATGGGATGGGTTCTTTGTAGTCCTCAGCACTTCAGATCTAAGCTTTCTCTCTCATGTAGGTGTAGAAAACCCAATGCAAAAATGAAGCTCAATGGGAGCAAATGATGAAAAATGAGACCAAGTGTATAGATCTAGAGTGATCTAATAGGCAAAAAAAGGTCAAGAATGATGGGGAAAACCCTCCTATTTATAACAAAATATTGGGTCATTCTAGATCTTGGTGCATGATTAAAATAATGTTAACCAAATCTAGATCCACCTTTTATGGAATACTTTATTATATTTGTTGGAGGGAAAGGGTCTTTGACTTGGGTCAAATCCCTTGATTAGTCAAAAATAAATAAATAAATGATTTATTTATCTTTTTAAGGAAGTGGTTGGAATATAATCAAATAAATAATGATTTATTTAATTATTTGTGGGTGATTTGGTCATATTTAACAAGGAATATTATCTAAATAAGATTTAAATAATTATTCCTAGAAAATAATAAGATAAATAAAGGTTTATCTAATTAATTTCTTTTATTTTGGGTTAAACATGACTGGGAATAATAATTAAATTATGGTTTAATTAATTATTCCATGAGGAAAATCAAACAAATATGGGTTTTTTTAATATTTCCTTTTGGGGTTTCATGTTTTAACATAGTGAAAGCGGTTTTACTTAGGGTAAAAATGGTCTTACATGGTGTACTTGGGTCCATCTAATGATAATAAGTTAGATGACCAAAAAATGGTGTAATAGATTGCCCCCCAGCGTGCGAGTGTCAGGAGCAAATCGTATGACCAAAGTACGTTGTAAGAACACAATCACTAGACAACAAAAGGGGTGTCAGAGAGAGAAATGTGAGGTAGATAGTGTGCTGAAGGACTAAACCCTGAGGAGACGAGACTCGCAGGTGCAACAAGTCTCTTTTTATGAGAGGGTACCTGTGCTGAAGGCGGCGGGGGAGGCATACCTATACCCGCCGAGACAAAGTACAAAAGAATAGTGTGTCCAGTAAACAAGGGACCGAACCATAAAGTACAGCCGGCATAATCATGAGCCAGATAAAAATACAATGAGGAATCCCATATACATGTTGTGCCTGGGATAACAGCCAGGACTTGTACAATAATATCTGAGTACATGAGATACAAATACAACCCAAATGCCCCCTGCAAGTGGGGAAGGGCTCACAAAATCTGACTGATACATGCAAATCAAAGAGGCGTTGCAAGTGGCTATGGCCAACATCATCAAATATCTGGAGCTGCATCGAAGGCTGCGAAGAAGAGGTCATCCGGGCATGTGGGGGGCTACCTGCAGGGCCACCCCCTCATGAGGGTTGAAACATCTCACACACACCCGGGAATCATCAAGAGTTGCTGCTGGATCACTGGACCATCAAGTATACGAATCTCGATCATGCTGAAAAGAGCTGGAGAAACAATCAAGCCAAAGGGAAAGGAGGTATCCCTTTGCCTGATCCAAGGCACCGAACAAGAGTGGAAGCTGGAACCAAGGTACACTGCCCTCTAGACCTGGCTTCTGGAATGAAAGAGCTGAGGTCGACAGAAGGAGGTCCGCCATAGTTGAGACAATGAGAGACCCTCAACTAAGGCATGAGAGAAAAAAGTAGAGCGACGGACAAACTGACACTAATGATGATGGTGAAATGGAAAGGACTGAGTAGCGAATGGACGACTTCCCTTGTTAGAGCATAAAGGGCATGAATGACATGGCAGCGACTGACACAATATCGTAAGGGATTGGGGACAGTGGGACTGAAGGTCATAATATGCGACACAAGAGGGAGACCAAGCAATGAAGGATGGAGGGCTATAGTAGGGTACAAAGGTACTCGGGATAGACTCCATGAATGCGATGATGACTCAACTTGGATGCTCTAAACAAGGGCGACTCGATGGTGCTGCCACATAGTAAAAGGCCCAATGGGGGACCATAAAAACATGAGTCCAAGGTGGGGACTCATGACGAAAATCATCACGAACATGGACAAGTAAGTGGGCAAAATGGAGCCCCAAGTACAAGCGTCGTAAGTGAGGAAATTCGATTTTGAGGAGGGGTAAAGTGACCCTTCTTGGACAAAATGTGTCCTGGTGGAGTATCAGATCTCAAAAAACTAACAGATACCCATTTGAGGGCTCGGTGAGAGCTTTCCAACGGTGTAGACGGTTCATCAAACGGGGCTACGGTGTGGTCACAGCAGTCGAAAGAAGAAACATGGGTCCTCTTTTAATAAGGCAGTTTTCCCTCCAAAATCACTCATTTGCTATTGTTGCTGTGGTGAATGTAGAGAGGAGAGAAGGCCCTAAATCTTGCGGTGAACGTAGCGGACAAACCGACCGTTGGAATCGCGATCCGTCAGTTGCAGGTAAGAGGTCTAACTTTTCTCTTGCATTTTGATGGATTACATTTTCAGTTTAGGGCCCAGAATCCCAGAAACAGCCCCTCCTTCATCTCTACGGTCGGGTCGCACTTTTTGGGGAAAAAAGTGCAACCTAGGACACAGGTATCAGGGCAAAAAGTGTGACCTGGTCCAGAAAAGAGCAGAAAACTGCGACCTGGGAGATGAGGGGGTTGTGGTGCTGTTTTATGGCTGGAAGTTGGGTTTTGGTGTTTGGTTATGGTTTTCCCGATCTGTACGCTGACAAAAATGATGTGTTTGTGCAGGTATGGCAGAGTTACGGGTCAACTAGAGAGAGAGAGATCTGGGGACACTACGGACAGAGATCCAGGTGGATCAGGGCGTCCGCCATGTTTTGGCCAGATTTGGGGTTCTCAAGTTCTTGGAGAACCCGTTGATGAGAGCAAGGGAACCGTTACTGGCCCGGATTATCAGTTACTGGGATCCAGATCAGGAGATCTTTGTAGTGCAGGGGCACAGGATCGAGCTGACGGTCCAGGACGTGTACTTCCTGACTGGTCTCCCGCCACTTGGGATGGTGGGAAACACACAGCCAGTGTTGCCGCGGGGGCGACATATCATGGAGTTCGTGGAATGCCATTGTCGACCGGGTCTCCAAGTCAAGGGGACTCGAATACCGATCGGGGATCTAGAGAGGCTAGAAACCCGTGCAGTGGCCGCAGCTGTGCTGCGAATCTTGGGCATCCAGGCGTTCCATCACATCACTAGGGGGCAGATGATGATAGTGGAAAGTGTGTTGGGAGGGACCTACTATGGGTGGGCCCAGATGTTGTTGGTGTCGCTAAAGCGACAGTTGTCACTATGCAGGCGGCAGGTGAACCATGACTACTCATATGGGACTTTGTTGTGCGCCTTCTTCTTTGAGAAGATCCCGACCTTGAGGCCTCGTGTACAGCTTCCAGATGGGGGCCCGAGAGAGCCCAGGATGCGCCGTTGGGGACGGCTACTGTGCAGAGGAGGAGGAGGGGCGGTCGGGCGAGTGTTTCGACCGGAGTTTTTTTCCCATTGGGATCAGATGCCTTTGTACATAGACGAATATCCCTATAGTGGGATGAGCTACTGTGGAGATCCGGATCTGCCACTTCCGCCTGGTCGAGTCTGGGGGCCCGATGGTAAGTGACAGATTGCTATTCTTGTGTGGGCATGTTAAAGTTTTTTGAATAGTAATTGATGGTACTGATTCATGTACTTTTGGTATGCAGATATAGCACCGGTAAAACCGGCCGGATATATGGGACGACTGGTAGCGTCTGGAGCTACAGGTCTGAGTGGGTCGAGAGTGGCGCAGAATGAGGATGCAGCCGCCCTGTTGGAGGACATCCGCAGTAGATGCAAAAGGTTGTTGACCGGAGTATCAGAGCGCGGGTGGCGGGACTTAGACGACCAGTTCATAGAGCCATGTGTTGGTCTACCCTCGGAGTGGCGAGGTGTCATGCGGCGCATGGCGATGGCCGGTCAGGCTATGCGCGATCTACATGCTGCAGGGGCAGAGCCATTAGCCCGGGAGCCTCCAGAT
>JAXQQM020069424.1:0-240251 GCA_034641835.2 Pinus albicaulis | reverse complement strand
ACTGCTGCAATATCCTCCTTCTTTTCCCCTTTTTCCTCTCAGAGACTAACCTTCATATTTTTCATCATTTTCCTTTGTTTTCCATTTTCCTAACCTTCCTTTCATAAAAAATTTCCTTTGCAGAGTTCCAAACTTCTTTTTAACTCTGTCGAAACCCTCAGAAACCTTTGAAAATCACTGAAAAATCTGTGTAAAAAACCCATTTCTTTATTAAGGGTTTAAGCCCCTTGGCCTGAGTTTCCAAACCACTTCCCCCATACGCCCTCATCATAAAAACCAAGCGCCAAACCCATGAAGAGCTAATCGCATAAGAAAGATTCAAGTGTGCATGTTTGTGAGCCATTTCAAAATGCCGATTGCGATCAGCCCCTTTGTCATAAACCGCAGATCATATTGTTATTTCATTTACCCGTGGGCCCGCAATCGGGCGCTAAACCATTGAAAAATCCCTCTCCGATCAATATTTTCCTTTGTAAACCCAAAAACCCACTTTCCGAAGCTTTAAGTTAAAAACTTAAAGTCACGTGATAAATAAAAATGGGTAGATCAAAAAGACCGATGCGCAATCACATCGGAGAAGTTACAAATGGGTTGATTGAAAGACCGAGCCTGAATGTTCCGATTGCGATTGGCCCTAGTTATATAAAGCCCCGGGCCCATGGTACTCCATACACCTACTGGCCCCGCAATCGGGCACCAGCCTATCATATATATTCCACCCGATCCACTCAAAACCTTGGTGTTTTTTTGAAATTTTTTGGTTTCTCACAAAGTTTAAGGGTCTCGCCGGTGCAAAAAATCAAAGGATCGGGACCGTTGATCTAGACCCGATCTAACGACCCGCGCACAATCACAAGTTCCCAATCGCAAAGTTTCAATCGCATCCCCTCTTCCACGCACCCCGATTGAAATTACTCCGATCAAATCTGGGCCGTCCATCTCCCTGTTGATCGGACGGACAGCGCTCAATCGCATCGCAATATTTCAATCGCATGCTTTTGTGTGACCTGCCGATTGCAATTCTCCGATTAAATCTGGGCCGTCCACGTGTCCAGATCGGACGGTCCCAGATCACCCCCCACTGTTGCTCATCACACAATCGACGGTTCTGTTTAACTCTTCCTCCCGCATCATTTAAAATTCCTCTCGGTTAATCTCCACCGTTGGATGCAGCCATCCAACGATCCTACTCTCTTCCTACGCCTCTGAAGCAGTAAAACCAAATACGCAGGATTTTATAACAAATTGTTTGTATTTTGCAGGTTTTGATTCGAAGTTTTATCAATGTTTCATAAGCATTGATAGCACATAAAGGCATGCGTGGCCCCTGCCCATCAACAAGACACTGTTTTAATTCAAAAACAGTTAAAGAGTATCAGCGCCGAAGACAAAACATATCAAAACCGGAGATTGAAGATCCAAACATAGATCTCAAGCAAAGTAAAGTGTTTGGGGAAGAAGCGAAGACATCTGTCGAGCTGAGAAATCTTCCACCACCATAAGAAGAGGCTAACTGAACCCTCTACAACTCCAAAAGACACCTGCAGTCTCGTTGAGATCAAAGACCGCCGAACAATTAATACTAATTGAGCTATCTTATCTCTAATTGTCGGTAGAACCATTCGAGAAGATTAAAGAACAGTTCAGAAGCAGATATTTAGATCATTTCATCTCGGGAAGTAGAAATAAAGTCACTCCAGCATGACACTGAGCTTCAAAGAATAGCATACTTCCTAATCGATTTAATCCTAAGTAACTCAATTAATGCAAACATTAACACCGTAGATTTCTTTCGATCGAGGTGTTCCTCAAAGCACCGAAGATCATTCTTCCATAATGATCCAAATGCATCTTTCATAGTTTACCACCGCCTCATTCTTCTATAAATACCTCGTAGAAGATGAGAAAAGGTTGGTCTTTGGACATCTCGAACGCATGTAACAGCTCATTATGAAGCCACCGATGCCCCGTTCTGTGTAATTTAAGGATACATGTTTCGATATGAGAAGTTCAAAGTCAGAGAGACCCACCGGTTACGATTGTAATCTAGTTTGGAACATCAATACAAGTCATTGATTCATGGAATTCGAAACTATGTCAATGGTGATGTGTTCCTTACCAATTGTTGTTTTACTTAATGTTTTCAATCCTGCTCACTTTCTCCGATAAAGAGCAAATAAAGCTCATAGAGTTAGGATATACTCTCCACGGTACCCTACTCTTACTGAAAGCTTTATTTTCTATGTTTTCTTCATTTGAATGTCCTCTTTGAAGAGTTTATTAATGCAAGTTAGTTTAAAAGTACTTCCCTGATCTAGGTAGCTCTTTGAGATGAATGTTCTCTTTGTTATCCTTGGAGTTTATCAATGCAGGTTAGTTTAAAAGGACTTAGCTGATCTAGATTGCTCTTTGTGATTATCATCTGTGTTTCCTTATCGAATATGCTGAAGCAGGCTGGTTTAAAAGCACTTACCTGATCTTAAGCTGTTTTGAACTGTTTTTTAAATGTTTCTGATGGAAAAATTATTTCAATGCAGGCTAGTTTAAAAGCACTTACCTGATCAACAGAAATACTTTTATGTTTCTCCTTAAGTACATGTTGAAAGCAAGCTAGTTTAAAAGTACTTACTTGATCTTAGACTGTGCTTTGTTTTTTCATTTGTTTAGCTCTTTCACTTCCTATTTGTTTCACTCCATTAATCACCTTAAGAGATCCTTTGATGTAAATGACTTGCTCTATGGATCCTTCTTGAATTTTCTATCCAATTAAATCCTCCTATGACTCCATAGCCCAATGGGTTAAATCTGTCTTTTTCCTTTGCTATCAACTGAAGCATTCCTTCATTTGCAGACATCTTCACCCTTTATTTCGAACTGCTGTCACCTTCACCATGTCTTCGCCCAACCAAGAAAACAAACAAAACAAACCCATGCTCTTCATAACTAGCCTAATATCATAATTTTAGTCTTTAAAGATCACATCTTTGAACTCATTTATAGAGAGATCCCTCTCTGGATTCAGGAAGGCTAGATCCTTGAATCCCAAAGCAGTTTGATGTTACCTCTGCAGTTGGACTTTGCCAATCTTGCTAATTACAGAGTGATAACAGCTTCCATGAGAGGTGGAAAACTACTTCCTCTATGTTAGTGTCAGCCTTTGCAGCCTTCCTCCAGTGATCAAACATGCTCTTACAAAGTTATTTTAAGATGTCAAGGTCAAATTTTGTCATTTCAGTAAGTCTTCAAGCAAAATTTGGTCAATAGGTATTAGGTCTAGGGTTTGCTTTTACTCCTTTCAAAGTTGTCCAAATGTCGGTCCATGTCACCATTCAGCTGAGTGTACCATCATTCAGAGGGTTTTATCTGTCGCCGGTTGTGCCTAGGTAAGGTCCATTTCCCTCTCCTAGGGTTTTAGAGGTAATTTCTCTTGGATGGTAAAATCATCAGCAAAACCTGTATCCTAATGTTCATACATCTTCCCTTATCCTTAATATACCTTATTAAACACTTCCCATCACTGAGATCCCCCAAAGTCCTCATTTTCACACAAACCCTAGTTTCTTGCTACAACTTGGAAATTTTCTAGGCTAGGCCTGTGTTTTTCCCTTTTTGACCCCTTCCCGTCACTCAATCTCTGAAATTCCACTTTCCCCTACTTCCTAAAATCCCTCCCTACTTCCCAAAATTTTCTCAAGAATCTAGAAGCCCCTTATCCCCTTCATTTCGCTTCATTTCGACAAATCCCTTGTTCCACACATCGGGATAGATTTCACTCAAATGATGTTTCTAAGCAATAAAAGATGAATTTGGGAAACCTTAGAGAGGTTTTTTTCCAAAATAGGCCAAGGAAGAAAACCATCCTTCAATTTTTACACAGGTGTCATGGTTTTAGATAAATTTCAAAAATACTGTTCCCTTAGGAGAATTGAATGCACCTCTGAAGTGACCTTGGGAAAATCAAGATTTCTCCTAGCTTGGTTGGCCAAATTACTTGCTTGATGAGTCAAATGATAAATAGACACAAGATATTTCCAATGATATATCATGATCTCCATTTGGAGTTTATGAAGATCTTTAAAAGTTGACTGCAACAACACTCTGCCTTGAGGCAACCTCATTTTTCTCATTTGGACCAGTCTTGGGAGATTTTATTTTTAACAAGGAAAATTAACTCCAAATTGAAACATTCTAGTTGGGTTCGAAATTATACTCAATAATATTTCCAACGAGCTATCACGCACCCAATTTAGACATCGGGAAGGCCTCCAAAAGCTTCCTGCAAAATGGTGCGACGCATAGAAGAGTGAGCGCGGCGCATTGGGTTTGTGCGCGACGCATTGGGCCAGAACACAAGATTTTTGTCATTTCTTTCACCCATCAATTTTTTCTCAGTATCTCCTTGTTAAAGTGAGTCAAAGACACTTCCTCATTGCTCTTAATAAGTGTTTGGTGTTGGTATTAAATTTTAAATGCGAAAAACTCAAAATCTTACTCTCATGTTTTAAGAATGCTCCTAGGGTTTTAAATTTGGTTTGGTGTCAATCATTGCTACTTACCCCATCTATTATCACTGCTCATTTTATCATTACCATATTTTATTTCCCTATTCCCTTACATCCTAAACCATCTATATCCCTTGTTCCCATTTTCCCTATCCCTAAACCCTATTATTTCCTACCATTTTCCCTCTCCCATATCATTTGTAGAAAATTCCCATTACTCCTATCCCTAAATCCTTTCACTCCCTTTTCTTATCCCTTTCACTATCATTTAAAAAAAATATCCAAATCCCATATCCCAAACATGTCAAATGATTGTCCCATATTTTGAATCCACTTGATAGAAACTCTACTTTTGCCCACTCTTCCATATTCCTCACAGTCCCTCATTTCCCTTTGGCATATTGGCATTTGGAGACGAAGACACCGAGTCCTAATTTCTCATTTTCAACAAATCAAACATACACTTTTCATACACATTGCAACACCATGACAGACATCGACACATCCTATGAACAAGACAGTGATTTCACCACTGAACTACATGCACCAGGAGGGCACTGAAATGTCAGAAAATGGAGGATAGACTCTGAATCTTGGCCGAAGATTCTTCGGCTGAGCATGGCACTTGATGGGGGACCTTCACTCCAAATTTCAGCAAATTTGGAGAAAATTTTGTCATTTTTGAAATTTTGGTCACAAAACAGGTTTTTCTGCCCGACGCGTCGTGCCACCTGGCGCGCGCTTACGTTTGAGAGATATTCTGGAGGAAAAATTTACATTTTTGGATTTTTTATGAAAATTTATGCATGCTCAGAAATGGCTGAGGAATTTCATCAAGTTCTGGGTGGTTTTAAGGGTCAAAAACACTCCAAAAATGGCCTTTCTGCCACCTTTTGCACCAGCAGGAAATAGTCTTGGGAGATTGCAGTTGTGGAGGGGAAAATGAACTCCAAATTGAAAAATTCCACTTGGGTTGGATAGTATACAGGTAGGGCTTTCCAAAGAGCTATCATAAGCTCAATTTTGACTTTGGGAAGTTACTTAAAAATAGGCTCAAAGTGGCACGACGCATTGAGTTTTTGGGCACAGCGCATAGAGAAATTTGGCCTCATTTTGACTCTTCAGCTCAAAAATTCGCCCAGTTTTGACTAGTTTCACTTTTTGATGTAATTATTTGTCTATCTTGATGTAATTTGATGACTATGATGTAATTTTGGCTCATATTTACTTGTTCTAGAGGATTCATTCACTAAAAAGTGAAAATTAAATGAATGAATCAGTTTCCTTCCATATAGAGGCAAGTTGTTTGATTGCCTAGATTTCAGTTCCTTGTTTAGAATTGGTTGAAATAGCTCCTAGAAGGATGAGATCGACCCCTAGAGGCATGGGAAGGGGTTATTATGGTCTATATTATGTATTTTCTGAGTCATTTTTTAGGGTTGGACTCTTGGGAATAGTTTGGCACTTCATTGTACATACACTTCTACATTTTTGGCAAAGGAAAGACCAGGGTTTTGCAACACTTGTTGGGATCCTTGTGGCTCTGAGTTTTGATGATTTTTTTCTCCATGTATCTGCAAGTTTCAATAATGTTATATGTATGCCATTTCCCTTCTCTTTTCTTCTGAAATAAACAAATGAGTAACTAAGGTAGAATTCATTAGTTTGCTGGTGCTCTGCCTTAAAACTTTTGTTTAGTTTTATATGTTTTCGTCAGTTTGAAGAGGATCCTTGCACCCTATTGCCCTCTTCAGCTCCTCAAAAGTCTTTTCTATCCATTCATTGAATCTAAGACATCAAAGCCATTGCCTTTCCTACCCCAACTTGAACTCTGCAAGAATTTGGCCTCATCCCCAAGCCCAAAAATTGCCTTTCGCTTTTTCCAGCAAAACCCTAAAATCAAAATCAAACTCCTTTATTCATATACCTAGCCTAAAATCAATATTCCTTTCAATTCATCTCAGACCCTATTGATTAATTATCGTTGAGATTGACCTGGAGAGAGCCCTCTCCTGTTCTGGTAGGGCTAGCTACCAGACTGAGCGTGGTATGATGTTACCCTGAATCTCGCCTTCCTTCAGCCTAAGGTGGATTTAGGCAATAACATAGTGGCGACCATACTTGGGAAGAAAATGGTTTTCTTGTTGGTGTTAATTGTTTTATAAGCTACAAATGGAGCCTGAAGTTACGCCAGGTAGCCTTAGAAACGCTTTTGCTTTGCATTAGCAGAAGTAGATAAACGATGCTTCAGTCAATCTCCGGTCTAGCTTGTAAACGTAACATATGACTTCCAATTGCCCCAGTACATGTATCAAGTTTAGATCTGATAGTTGATGGTGGACAACGATCAGACATAAGAAGGCTGAAATCATTCACCTGGTGACTCCAACTCAATGTAGAGACTCCACTGGAGGACTAACTCTTTCTCTGCGAAAATGGAAGGATCTTCCACAAAGTTCAGGTATCAAAAGTGGAATGGTATTTAGGATCTAGTTTGATTTCTTGTAAATTACTTCTTTTCTGTTCTTGAAGCTATCCTGAAATTTTTTCAAAATTTGTTGTATGAGAAAGGTGATCAAAATATTCACTCGACCCATTCAAAAAGTGTAAATGTTGAGTTCCCCTTTGATCCTTGCCTCCTTACTTTTCCCACATCTCATGATGACTCTCTTCAGAGTGATGAGCCTAAAGAAAACAAAACTGATCCCATAGCTCTTGTATATACTCCTACAGCTTATATAGTCCCACATAGGTATAAACCTTTTATTTTACCTTCTGTTCTTCATGCTTTCCCTAAAAATTATGACCTATATCTACCAATATTTGATGGTGAACGTAACAATGTCAACGCTAAGCAACATGTGCATAACGTTGAGAATTTTCTAGACCTTTTTGAAGTTGATGAAGAAGATGTTAGTATTAGGATTTTTGCTCTTTCTTTGCAAGCAAAGTCAAGAGTTGGTTCAAATCCCTGCCTGATGCGAGCATCTCAGATTTCCAGCAGTTCTTCGAAGTTTTCCTCGACAGGTAGGTGATCGGACATAACCTTTTCTTGATTATTGAAGAGTATAACCAGCTGAAAAGACTGCCAGGGGAGATAGTGCAACAGGTTTCTGCCAGATTTAACCAAGTTTATTAGTCAATGCCAGCTGATATAAGACCTTCTCCTATATCTGCTCTCTTGCACTACCCTGGTTCCTTTGATCTGGAAATGGAGTTTCAGTTGAAAGAAAGGAATCTTGCAACACTTCACGAGATGCAGAATAGTGCAGTAAATGTAGAGGCTCATTTTCTGATCCGAAGGGCAAGGTTGAAGGAAGAAGAGATGAAAAACATGGATCCGGAGAAATTGATATCTCTAGAGGTAAAGCTTGACATGTTGGTAAGTGCAGTAGAAGAGATGATGCAAAAGAACACCACAAGGAATGAGAATAATATTCAAGCCCATGACTTGCTTATTGAAGAAGAATAGGTTGCTGATCCAAAACATTTTGTTTCTTATCCCAGTTGTCATAGTGATTGCTTTATAGATCATATTGAAAAAGAGAGAGTTGTTGATATGACATGTATGCTTGATGATGTGTTGTATACTGATGATTTGCCTCAGTTTGATCAGTATGATGATGATTATGTTCTCCAAACAGAAACTAATCTTGCAAACGAATCAGCAGCTAGTTTGTGGAAGGAGGAAGTTCACTTTCAGTAGCTCAAGTACAATGATCAACCGATGCATATCAGCTATGACAATGATGAGGAAAGTGCAGCAAATTTTGAAGTAAGTGAAGGATCTTTGCCTTTTTTTTTGACTCGTTTCAGTTCATCAGAGACAATTTCCATGCAATTAGAAATCAACTGTCAACAAGTCTTGATTTGGATCATCTTGTGGGCAATGAAAAATTTGTTCAAGATTTCTCATATTTAGATTTGCAGCCCTCGAAACCCATTGATGGTCAAGTTGCAGATGAAGCCATGGAAGTTAGCACATATGATCAAATGCTACAAGGTGACTCTGTACCATTTTGTTTTGAATCATTCCAGTTGTTGAAAGGTAAATTGCATAGTAAATATTCGAATGAGCATCCTATAGCAAATCAACAATATCTCAGTTTTGATGTTGAGGATGAGACAGATAGCGAAATTATTGAGCAAGTTTTTAATGAGAAATCTGAAATCATTTTGGATACAAAACCCTCCCTAGCACTAGATTTGCAGCCACCAAACGAAATTGAAGGTTAGATTACAGATGAAGGTGTGGAGGATGAAATACATGATTTAATGATGCAAGAGGATTCTGTACCCTTTTGTTTCGAAGCATTTCAGTTCATAAATCAGAATCTTCATAATATCTCTCAAGAAAAAGATGAACAGCCAGTAGGATGTCATACAGTTTCAATGGATACATCACAACAGTCTTCTCAAATTTTTGATGATCCTATTGCTCGTGTGTTGGATGATGTTTGCTGTAGAAGTTCTCCATTAGCTAACCATGTGCCGGAAAAGAATGTTGATGATACTCTTATTCAAAGGTTGCCTTCATTCTCTTGTTTAATAGATTTTTCATTACAAAGCTCACACCAATATTTTCAGTCATATGAGGAGATTGATAAAGGAGACTTTTGTTCTGTTTGGAATAAGCTCCAGAGTGTGGTTATTCACAAAATTCAGGATCCTTTTGATAGCTTACTGCAGTCGCCAAAGAAAGGCAGCACAGATGTGAGGAAAATCTTAATATCCAGCTATGAAGATTATTTGCACCAGAGTAGTAATTTGTTAATGGAAATCAATAGCTACATTTATGAAGATCCTTTCACAGTATTCTTGAAGTCATCCAGTCAATTCATGCTTTGCAAGTTTATCAGCAGTCAAATTAATTCCAATTTTCCATGGGAGTTGCCTTTCAATTCTTCCCTTTTCCTATGCATCAGAAAGCATTTCGGAAGAAATCAAATAGCAGCCAGGATGCTTACATGGTTGCATTGGTTGTTTCATTTCACTTGATCAGGTGATGAATGAAACTGTTACAGTAGGTTGTATTGAATAAGCTCTATTTTGAACATATTTTCCAGTTTGTCTGTTGTGTTTAAGTATCGAGTCAGTTTTTAGTTTAGTGAGAGTCAGTTCGTGTCGTCAAGTCATCAGCTTTCAGTCATGCGTTTCAGCTTGAGTTTTTGACTCCATTGCCCAATGGATGAAGGCACTGTCTGCTTTCCAAAGATCTGTAGTTCTTAGCACCTCCAAGGAGCTACCATCCCCATTGGATCCAATGTTAGTGTTAGCCTTTTCAACCTTCCTCCAGTGATCAAAAATTCTCTTACAAAGTGATTTTAAGATGTCAAGGTCAAATTTTTTCATTTCAGTAAGTCTTCAAGCAAAATTTCGTCACTAGGTATTACGTCTAGGGTTTTATTTTACTCCTTTCAAAGTTGTCCAAATTTCGATCCATGTCACCATTCATCTGAGTGTACCATCATTCCTAGGGTTTTCATCATCATGTCAAGTTCCACTGGGTCATTTTACACCTTGTTCATGCTTCAGTTGTGCCTAGGTAAGGTCCATTTCCCTCTCCTAGGGTTTTGGAGGTAATTTCTCTTGGATGGTCAAATCATCAGCAAAACCTATATCCTGATGTTCATACACATTCCCTTATCCTTAATATACCTTATTAAACACTTTCCATCACTGAGATCCCCCAAATTCCTCATTTTCGTACAAACCCTAGTTTCTTGCTACAACTTGGCAATTTTCTAGGCTAGGCCTGTGTTTTTCCCTTTTTGACCCCTTCCCCTCACACAATCTCTGAAATTACACTTTTCCATGCTTCCTAACATCCCTATCTACTTCCAAAAAATTTCTCAAGAATTTAGAAGCCCCTTATCCCCTTCATTTCGGTTCATTTCGACAAATCCCTTGTTCCACACATCAAGATAGATTTCACTCAAATGATGTTTTTGAGAAATAAAAGATGAATTTGGGAAACCTGAGAGAGGTTTTTGTCCACAATAGGCCAAGGAAGAAACCCCCCTTCCATTTTTACACAGGTGTCATGGTTTTAGAGAAATGTCAAAAATACCGTTTCCTCAGGAGAATTGAATGCACCTCAGAAGTGACCTTGGGAAAATCAAGATTTCTCCTAGCTTGGTTGGCCAAATTACTTTCTTGATGAGTCAAATGATAACTAGACACAAATATATTTCCAATTCGCTATCATGGGCTCAATTTGGAGTTTAATAAGACCTTCAAAAGTTGCCTGCAACAGCACTTTGCCTTGAGGCAGCCTCATTTTTCTCATTTTGACCAGTCTTGGGAGTTTTGATTTTTGACAAGGAAAATGAACTCCAAATTGAAAAATTCCAGTTGTTTTGGAAATTAGACTCAATAATGTTTTGAACGAGCTATCACATGCCCAATTTGGACATCAGGAAGGCCTACAAAAGCTTCCTGCAAAATGGCGCGACACATAGAAGAGTGGGCGCGGCGCATTGGGTTTGTGCGCGGCGCATTGGGCCAGAACACAAGATTTTTGCCATTTATTTCACCTATAAAGTTTTTCTCAATCTCTCCTTGTTAAAGTGATTCAAAGACACTTCCTCATTTCTCTTAACAATTGTTTGGTGTTGGTATGAAATTTTAAATGCGAAAAACTCAAAATCTTACTCTCATGTTTTAAGAATGCTCCTAAGGTTTTAAATTTGGTTTGGTGTCAATAATTGCTACTTACCCCATCTATTATCACTGCTCATTTTATCATTACCACAGTTTATTTCCCTATTCCCTTACATCCTAAACCATATATATCCCTTGTTCCCATTTTCCCTATCCCTAAACCTTATTATTTCCTACCATTTTCCCTCTCCCATATCATTTGTCGCAAATTCCCATTACTCCTATCCCTAAATCCTTTCAATCCATTTTATTATCCCTTTCCCTATAATTTACAAAAAATCTCCAAATCCCATATCCCAAACATGTCAAGTGATTGTCCCATATTTTGAATCCACTTGACAGAAACTCCACTTTTCCCCACTGTTACATATTCCTCACAGTCCCTCATTTCCCTTTGGCATATTGGCATTTGGAGACGAAGACACTGAATCCTAATTTCTCATTTTCAACAAATCAAACATACACTTTTCATACACATTGAAACACCATGACGGAC
The DNA here is from genome assembly GCA_034641835.2 of Pinus albicaulis. Classification (NCBI taxonomy): domain Eukaryota; kingdom Viridiplantae; phylum Streptophyta; class Pinopsida; order Pinales; family Pinaceae; genus Pinus; species Pinus albicaulis. The sequence goes on along the minus strand of JAXQQM020069424.1, from coordinate 228,590 downwards.
ACCGACACATCCTATGAACAAGACAGTGATTTCGCCACTGAACTACATGCACCAGGAGGGCACTGAAACGTCAAAAAATGGAGGATAGACTCTGAATCTTGGCCGAATATTCTTTGTCTGGTCATGGCACTTGATGGGGGACATTCACTCAAAATTTCAGCAAATTTGGAGAAAATTTTGTCATTTTTGAAATTTTGGTCACAAAACAGGTTTTCCTACGCGACGCGTCGCGCCACTTGGTGCGCGCTTACGTTTGAGAGATCTTCTGGAGGAAAAATTTACTTTTTTTATTTTTTATGAAAATATATGCATTCTCAGAAATGGCTAGGAGATTACATCAATTTCTGGGTGGTTTTAAGGGTCAAAAACACTCCAAAAATGGCCTTTCTACCACCTTTTGCACCAACAGGAACCAGTCTTGGGAGATTGCAATTTTGGAGGGGGAAATGAACTCCAAATTGAAGAATTCCACTTGGGTTAGATAATATACAGGTAGGGATTTCCAACTAGCTATCATGAGCTCAATTTGGACTTCTTGAAGTGCCTCAAAAATAGGCTCAAAGTGGCACGACGCATTGAGTTTTTGGGTGCAGCGCATAGAGAAATTTGGTCTCATTTTGACTCTTCAGCTCAGAAATTCGCCCAGTTTTGACTAGTTTCACTTTTTGATGTAATTATTGATCTATCTTGATGTAATTAGATGACTATGATGTAATTTTGGCTCATATTTACTTGTTCTAGAGGATTCATTCACTAAAAAGTGAAAATTAAATGAATGAATCAGTTTCCTTCCATATAGAGGCAAGTTGTTTGATTGCCTAGATTTCAGTTCCTTGTTTAGAATTGGTTGAAACAGCTCCTAAAAGGATGAGCTTGACCCATAGAGGCATGGTAAGGGGTTAGGATGGTCTATATTATGTATTTTCTGAGTCATTTTTCAGGGTTGGACTCTTGGGAATAGTTTGGCACTTCATTGTACATACACTTCTGCATTTTTGGCAAAGGAAAGACCAGGGTTTTACAGCGGTTGTTGGGATCCTTGTGGCTCTGAGTTCTGATGATGTTTTTCTCCATGTATCTGTAAGTTTCATTAATGTTATATGTATGCCATTTCCCTTCTCTTTTCTTCTGAAATAAACAAATGAGTAACTAAGGTAGAATTCATTAGTTTGCTGGTGCTCTGCCTTACAACTTTTGTTTAGTTTTATATGTTTTCATCAGTTTGAAGAGGATCCTTGCACACTATGTCCCTCTTTAGATCCTCAACATTATTTTATATCCATTCATTGAATCTAAGACATCAAATCCATTTCCTTTCCTTCCCCAACTTGAACTCTGCAAGAATTTGGCCTCATCCCCAAGCCCAAAAATTGCCTTTCCCTTTTTCCAGCAAAAACCCTAAAAATCAAAATCAAACTCCTTTATTCATATACCTAGCCTAAAATCAGTATTCCTTCCAAGTCATCTCAGACCCTATTGATTACTTATCGCTGAGATTGACCCGGAGAGAGCCCTCTCTTGTTCTGGTAGGGCTAGCTACCAGACTGAGCGTGGTATGATGTTACCCTGAACCTCGCCTTCCTTCAGCCTAAGGTGGATTTAGGAAATAACACTCTACATGGAGATCCAAAGCCAAAATCAAAACTTAATTTAGAGAACAGTTTAGCAATTGGTTGGCATCAATCTTCTGCCATTTTTTTTTAAAAAACACTCCTTATTAAGCGTGGTGTGGGTGAGACTCTGGGACAGAGTGCCAATTGGCGTGCTCTCTTTGGATGATTTCCTCCATTGGTGCGAGTACTGAACTGGCGCGCCAATGAAAAAAAGGCTATTTTTAGGGTTTTCCATAAGGAATTGTCTTTAGGGCAATAAAAGTACATGTTCAGGGGAATGCCATGAAAGTGTTTTCAAGTTATGTCACTGCTCACAGGTCACAAAATAAGCCCTCCAATGTGCGGGATGGGGAATTGCAGGGACGGTGACAAATTGCTGGGTAATAGGGTGTTACACAACATTTTGTCACCGTCCCTACAATCCCTCATCCCGTACACTGGAGGACTATTCTTCTGACCTGTGAAATGTAAAATGTCCTGAAACGACCTTCATGGCATCCTCTTGCATAAGGACAAACATTCTCCTGAAGAATATTTCCTCTGAAAAACCCTAAAAACAGATATTTTAGCCTTGGCATGACTAGCCAGTGCATACATCGCGCCAATGGGAGTAATCCACACTAGAGGGCGCACCAACTGGTGCTCTGTCCCTATGTTTCACTCACGCCAAATAAATGGCGGAAGTTTGATTCTAACAAACTCTAGAATGAATCATCAAAAGGAGTTGAATGGTTTGACTATGGATCTCCATGTATAGGAAGTGGTTTTCCACCTATCACAAAACCTTCTTGAGGGATAGGGCCTATCCCATGATTATAGGGATCCCAACTTCCTTTCCTCCATCTATAAAAGCTTGCCCTCTCCATTAGCAAGCTAGCTGAACTTGTAGGAAGGAAACTATACCTGGGCAACAATTGAGAGCTAAGCCGAAGAGAATCCTGTAAGAGAGAGAGCTTCATCCAGATTCCTGACAGGCTTTGTTGAGACACACTCCACTGTAAGCCCCGCTGAAGGAAGATCATAGCATTAGAGCATTTGGTTGTAATCTCCCTTTTGTCATTTATAATATTAGTGACTCTGATTTTGGTTCCATTCATGTGTTCATTTCTTTATGTAATGAAATTAAATATATCCTCTCTGACTGATACATAGTTACATGCTTTAGATTTTACATTGTATGTCGTTGTTTCCCTGCATGTGTATAGGTGTTTGGACGTGTTGAACAGAAGGGTTGTGATCTGTCAAGCGAGGGATGAGAAACATCATATTTTTCCAACGACAACTGCGTGGTATTTGAGGTAGGCTACTCATCGCGATCTTTGTCTTTTTGTAACTAGGAACCAACGTCATTGCATGACTTGATTGTTGCTAGGCCCGATGTGGGCTAGTGGGATCGCCTCTGTCCGCAGAGGGGATTTACCTCCTCAACAAATTCGCGACTCGACTGGGGAATCAGTTGGAGTTAGTCTTTCCTCTTTTGGTTTTTTTTGTTTTTGATTGATTTATTTGCTATTCTGGTTCACCTCCCTTGGTGTTCAGCCCCCAGAAGACCTAATCCATTCTCTGTTTTTCCTTTTTCATATTTTTCCCATAGTAAACTCGATTGGCGTGTTTTAGCTATTGATAGTCACACCAACTAGTGCTTGTTGCTAGTTAGGTCCCCGTGCCAATGCTTTTTTGGCATAGATTACAGCCAAACAGGCGTTCCAACTCTGTTTGGTGTTATGGTTTTCTTGCTTTTGGCCTCCTTGAGATTGAGTTTTCGTCCTGGTGTCATTTTTTTGATTGCTTGATGTAAAAGGGAATGAATGCCTTGTTTTGAACTCATGCTTTGGAAGTCCTTTTTGTGCTTGACCTCATATGTCTTGTAGCCTTTTGAGGAATTTCATTACAAAGTGTTTAAAAAAACGATTGCATTCTTAGTGTGGTTTTGCATCCCTTCTGCATTCATCCTTCCATCAAGGAGATTTGCGTTAATTTAGTTTTTGTCTCAAAGTTTTCTTTTCATTAAAATGCATTACATCACATTGCATTGAAAAGTATTTTTGAGATTTATCATTGAACGTAGATCACATTGTTTAATGATTGAAAACTAATAGTCTCTGTGAGTGCATTCTCTTTCATTAAAAGCATGCATTAAGTATATTCTCATTTCATCGAAAAATGCATTGAGTGCATTCTTATCATTTCAAAAGAAAAATGAAATTGTGCATAGATTACAATTGCATAGTTTTCAAAAAAGAGGATTTTGCATATATTACATTGTGTTATTCACATTGTTGAATGTTTGAGATTACTTTTGGATAGGGAAAGTCATCTAGTTTGGAAAAATTTTTGTTTTCAGTATTGCTGTTTGTTGCATCATTGTTTGGAACTCTTCCCTTAACTAGATAGCATTCATCGAATTGAAATATTTCTTTCCTCATATAGCTGCATATAGGAGATTGTCAGATGACATGCGGTAGGGCCTTGAAACTGAGACATAATTGAAGATCAACCATTAAATTTATTTAATTAACCTAAGGAAGCATTGAAACCTAACGAAACCTTTTTAGTGGTCTAGGGTAGAGACGTGTTCCAGCGTCTTTAAACCTAGTAGCTGTCATTCGCCATCTGGCTTTATACAGCGCTAGTATGGACTTGTGCTCCCCATACCATTGAGTATATAAAGGGAGACCCCATTAGGTTGTAAATCCTTTATCCATAGGAAGCCGAGTCTGCCGCCTTTTACTCGTGATACACCAGACACAACATTCGGGGAGATTACCTGCACGTATGTTAATTCCTTGGTTGATTTATATTTCATTTTATAACCAAGGTGTATATGGCAGTTCACATATATCTAGTACACCAATTTACCTAGATTACCAGAGCAGTCACTTTGATCTTTACTGACTCTTTTAACTGAAAATATCATCGAGCTCTTGTCCTTTCAAGCTCATGTCCAACCTGAAATCGATAGAGTCACCTTTTGCTCATGTCTCGACTCTTAAAATATGAAACAACAGAGTCTGGTTTTAGTGTTTTAAAAATTAACTGCCCACGAAATATTCTTGGTTAAAGTTAGTTTCCTTAGGGTGTTGTTCTAACATTGTTTCTAATGGAAACGTTTCCGGAGTTCACTAACCTAGGAATCCCTTCCAAAGGGAATCCTGGTCCTTTTCCTGCTTTTGGGAATGTTGATGCTCCTTATATGGCAATGTTGCCCTTTCCTGGTTTAACTGTTGGATTGCCTATATGGTTATCTTCAACCTCGGTAGTCTTGAGTGTTCTGTCCACCGTACCTTCCACTCTTCTGCCTGAACAATACCATGTTGATTCAAAGGTGGACCTGTCCCCTTCTTCGCCTATTTCTTCATCCTCATCTTCTACTTCGCCTAGTGAAAGTTTGGATTCTAGTACCCAGGTTGCTAAGAAGAAGAAGAAGACTAAGAAGAAGAAGTCAGATAAGCAAGAGACTAATTCTGCAGTTGTTGCTTCTAAAACACCTGCTCTCGATGAAACTTCCAACCCTCCATGGAAAGTTAAGTTCTCTTGCATGTTGTGCCAGGGAAACCATCTTCTTCGATATTTCCCTAGAATTCCCAAGGTGCTTGAAGTATGGTCCAATGGTCATCCGTCATTGCCTTTGGCTTCCGAGAGTTAGGTTGGGGGCACGTCTTCAGCTAGTGCTGGTAAAGCTCCTAAGAAGTAGGGTAAGCTTGCCAATCCCTGTAAGTTGTGTGAAGGGCACCATGCCATTCACCTTTGTCCATATATGGATGAAGCCAAGAGATTTTTGGACAACTCGATTGTCTCTGTACCATGATTTTCAGCTGGTTACAAGCAGCTTTCTTTGAGTCCTCCACCAGCTGATTCCATGATCAGTCAAGAGTCATCCTTGCTTGATCCCTCTCCCCTGGAAACTCACCATCATGAATCCATCCCTGACCAACCATTGGTCGTGGGATCGGTTGAGCTGGCCCAGTATACAATGCACCTGGTATTTTCCGTTGAGAGTGGATCTCTCACCCCTCATGTTCTTCTTGTTTCTCCAGATTCTTCAGACTTGGAGAAAGATTCTCCTGTCTCTATACCTCAAGAAGCTACTCCTCTGCCTCCCATGATGGAGGTCCTGGAGGATACCCCTCACGACTCCATGATGGAGGTCGTGGAGGATGCTCCTTCTTCTCCCGTAACACCATGGGAAGACCATCTCGGTTTGATGGTAGCCCCTCCAAGTAGTTTGATCGCTTCCATCAATTGGAGTCTATTTGCAGGATACCTCCTTCCTTCTTATGTGCCCTTTGAGATCACGGTACAAGCCTCCCATCTGGTTGTACCTAGCACCATTATAGATGAAGGCATGTCTATTAGTATTTTATCCTCAACTATTTGGCAAGATTTTGGTTTGCCGCCGCTTGTGCCTGTTATGGAGAATTTGTTGGCATTTAACAGAAGAGCTAGTCAACCGTTAGGGATCCTTCCAAAGTTTCTTGTTACTTTCGGAGGGAAAACTATCCATATGGACATGATGGTTGTTCCTGGCCCCTTGGACTTTAATTTACTCCTTGGCCGTGATTATACTTATGCCATGGGAGCGCTTGTCTCCTCCCTCTTTCGTGTGATGTGTTTTCCGCACCAAGATCAGATCATGAACATCAAGCAACTTGCATTCTTTGGTCCTAATATGACAGCTAGCCCACCATCATCCCTGCCAGATATTTATCTGCCAATTGTGTCATCCCCGCTTCATGTCAATTATGTGGCCACCTGTTCTGTACCCATATTCAGTGATAGTATCATTGTACATCGTGTGCTGGGGGCATTGGGTCCAGACTTCCAAGATGTTTTCCTTCCATCGGACGGGAAACTCTTGGAAGCTATGTCTTCTTATTCATTATGAAAAGGTGTCCAAAGCATAGTTTATTTTATTTTGTCAAGATCCTTAAAAAATTAAATAAGGTGTCATGAGGATAGTTCTTTTAATGTGTTAACCTCATTAAAATAATGAAACACGTTCTCGTTCAATTCGAGTCTTTGATAAGATCTCATAAAATCCCAGTCGAGTCTTTATTTTGATCTCGTAAATTGAACCTTCACTCCATCTTCCTTTCATGTGGATTGAATCTTGGGGGGCATGTACCTCGAATTGAGTCACCATGCTCGAGACATGAAAAATTTTTCAAGCATAGTTTGTTTCCATTTCAGGCTTGTGTAAAAATGAAACCGGTTTCAAGCATAGTTTATCTTTGTTTAAAGCTTCTGTAAAAATGAAACCAACTTCAAGCAAAGTTTCTTGACTTCAAGATTGTGTAAAAGTGATACCATTCCCATTTTACCTCTTGTGATTGCCATTTTATCAGCTTTTTTTTACAAGATAAGCCTTGGTTTTCTCACTCCATCGCCATTATCTGCTTGGCCGATCATATGCCTTCACTTGGTTGTTTTACCCATTCCTGAGGAACTGTTACGATGAGTGGTCTTGTTAACCAGCCTCTTAGCCTTTACTTGTTCTGAGCAGTTCCACCATCACCAGAACTAGTAGCTACCCTTTATACCACTCGTTCCTCTAGGAGGAGTCACCTTTCAGCTCTTTTCTGACTCTCTAAAATTGAAAATATTGCCAAGACGCTTGTCATTTTGAACTTGTTAAATTAGTTGTGAAACAACATCTACCCAGTATACGTTTACCCCTTTTTCAGGCTGGGATAGATTATTTATGAAAAAGGAATACCCTAGCCTATCAGGACTAGGAGGTTCTCTCAGACATAGTTTTATACCTTTTCGGACCTGTGAGATTATCTACGAAAAGGGACTTTCAGAGTTTTCTTTTCTGTTGTCTTTTCAAACTCTCTAAACATGAAAAGATGCCAAGTTCTTCCTTTTTCAGACTCGTTAAAAACTGATGACATCGGACTCCATCGTAAGGACAATACTTGAGTTCCTCCTTCCTAGGGCTTGTTAAATGTACTAGGTTGGATTTTTATGAAGGAAAAACTTATATCACAAGCATATGCTATCCCCTTCAAGATTATTTTCAAAAATAATTGGGGTACTCACCAGAAATGGTGGGGAAAAATGGAACCAGTATCACCGTTGTGTCGGCAGTATGTCGCTCTTGAACATGGCACTTATCTGCATTCGTGTCAGGTTGGAGACATCTCATCTCGTTCTCTGCTTGCCTCCTTGTATTTGGGTAATCTCTTTTGACCACTCATCTTCTCTTCGCCATGTCATCATGACCTCAAATCCTATGATGTCAAATACTGCCAAATCTAGTGTCATGCGACCGATATGTTCAAGAGAAGTTGGCCTCTATAATTTTCAACCACCCTCTGATTCTCTACTGATCTTGATTCAAAAACATCATGTTCCTATATCTCGTGTTGATAATGTGGGAAACACTATGGCCCACCTTTGCTCAAGGTCACTTCCTGTCGACTTCAGCTCATTATCCAGGAAGCTGATGTAGAGACTCCCTTCAGGAACCTTGGAGCTTGCATGCCTTAATGGTAGTTTCTTCGCATTTGACGCAAGGTTTCCATTATTGGCCTTCGATCGGATGATTATGCAGGTGTTTGATGCCAGCTCACTGTTCACATTCCGTGGATTATACCTATAGTCCCTTGAGGGCCATCCTCGTTATTGGTGGTTCCTCTCGCATCTGTTAACAAATTTCATTATTGGTTGGTAATCAGATGATGTTCTTACATGTTTGACTTCAGCTCACTTATTCACATGCTCGGACTTGTACTTTGTTCGGGTCGAGATGGAGCGCAAGACCCTGGATTTTGTCTGATGAAATCTAGGTTGCGGATTCTTTTTGGATTATCATGATTACTTATGTGACTCATTTGATTGGATGGCTACGACCATACCTGAGTCTACTTGTTGATCCTTCTTTGCTGGATGGCTACGTCCATACCTTGGATCCCAGTTATTGTACACTCTATTATGGATGGCTGCACCCATACCACGTATCATGTATCAGAGATATCAATTGTATTTGTATTTGTAGGTCTTCTGATGGTAGTGTTCTTAGTTGGGCGCGTTCTCATAAAGCATTTCACCCCTCCCTCTCTCTCGGACCTCATGCTTTAGGGGGCATCGTTTACAGAGAATTTTGTCACCGTCCCTACAATCCCTCATCCCGTACATTTGAGGACTATTCCCATGACCTGTGAACAGTAAAATGTCCTGAAACCACCTTCATGGCATCCTCTTGCATAAGGACAAACATTCTCCTGAAGAACATTTCCTCTGAAAAACCCTAAAAATAGATGTTTTAGCCTTGGCGTGACTAGCCAGTTCATCCCTAGTGCCAATGGGGGAAATCCACACTAGAGGGCGCATCAACTAGCACTCTATCCCTGTGTTTCACTCGTGCTAAGCTTACTAAGGGATGTTTTTTAAAAATAAATGGTGGAAGTTTTATTCTAACAAACTCCAGAATTAATCATCAAAAGGAGTTGAATGGTTTGACTTCGGATCTCCATGTATAGGAAGTGGTTTTCCACCTATCATGGAACCTTCCTAAGAGATAGGGCCTATCCCATGATTATAGGGATCCCAACTTCCTTTCCTCCATCTATAAAATCTTGCCCTCTCCATTAGCAAGCTAGCTGAACTTGTAGGAAGGAAACTATAGCTGGGAAACTATTGAGAGCTAAGCCGAAGAGAATCCCATAGGAGAGAGAGCTTCATCCAGATTCTTGACAGGCTTTGTTGAGACACACTCCACTGCAAGCCTCGCCGAAGGAAGATCAGAGTGTCAGATAATTTGGTTGTAATCTCCCTTTTGTCATTTATAATATAAGCAACTCTGGTTTTGGTTCCATTCATGTGTTCATTTCTTTATGTAATGTAATGAATTATATCCTCTCTGACTGATACATAGTTACATGCTTTAGATTTTACGTTGTATGTCATTGTTTCCCTGCATGTGTACAGGTGTTCAGATGTGTTGAATGGAAGGATTGTGATCTGTCAAGCGAGGGACGGGAAACATCATCTTTTCTCCAACGACAGCTACATGGGATTTGAGGTAGGCTACTCATCGCGATCTTTGTCTTTTTGTAACTAGGAACCAACGTCATTTTGTGACTTGATTGTTGCTAGACCAGATGTGGGCTAGTGGGATCGCCTCTATCCGCAGAGAGGATTTACCTCCTCAACAACGGGTTTAGTCAAGTTAAGGTTAAGGTTAGGTTAAGGGGGTGGTGAAAGTTAGGTCATAGTTAATGTTAAAGTTATAGTTAAGGTAAAGGTTAAGGTTATGTTATAGTTAAAGTTAAGGTTAAGGTAAAGCTTAAGGTTAAGTTTAAGGCTACAGGTCTTAACCTTAACCTTCACTATAACCTTAACCCTAACCTTAACCTTAGCTATAACCTAACTCTAACCTTGACCAAACCCTTAACCTTACATTTAACTTTACTAAACCCGTAACCTTGACCTTAACGTTACCCTTAATCTTCACCTTAACCATAACTTTACCCTTAACCTAACTTTAAACTTAACCTTAACCTTAACTTTAACCTTAACCTGAATAAACCTATAATCTTAACCTTACCCTTAGCTAAACTTAATCTTAACCTTAACCTAACCTTAAGGTAAGGTTAAGGTTAGGTTAAGGCTAATTTAAGGGTAAAGTCAAAGCTAAGGTTAGGTTATGGTTAAGGTTATGGTTTTAGTCAAGTTAAGCTTAAGTTTAATTGTTTGGTTAAGGATAGGTTAAGGTTAAGGTTAAGGTATAGGTACAGGTTAGGGTTAGGTTGAGGTTAAGGTTAAGGTTATGTTAAGGGTAAATTTAAAATTAAGTTTAGGTTAAAATTAAGCTAAAGGTTAAGGTTAGGGTAAGGTTAGGGTTAAGTTTAGGGGAAGGTTAAGGTTAAACTTAGGTTAAGGTAAGGATAAGGATAAGGTTAGGTTAGGTTAGGTTAAATTAAGGTTCAGGTTAATGTTAAGGTTATGAGAAGGTTAAGGGCTTAATCATACCCTTAACCTTAACCTAACATTAACCGTAACCTTAACCTTGACCTTAACTATAACCTAATCCTAACCTTAACCTAACCTTAACCTCAACTTTAAGGTTGGGGAAAGGTTAGGGGAAGGTTAAGGTTAAATTCAAGGTTAGGGGTAAAGTCAAGGTTAAGGTTAGGTTAAGGTTAGGGTAAGGTTGTAGTTAAGGTTAAGATAAGGTTAAGGTTAAGGGTAAGGTTAAGGTTAGGTTATAGTTAAATTTAAGGTTAGGGTTAGGTTATAGTTAAATTTAATTTTAAGTTCAAGGTCAAGGGTAAGGTTAAGGTTAGGCTAAGGTTAAGATTAGGTTAAGGGTAAAGTTAAGGTTATCATTAGGGTAAGATTAGAGTTAATGTTAGGCGAACGTCAAGGTTAAGGTTAGGTTAAGGGTAAAGTCAATATAAAGGTTAAGGTTATGGTTATGGGAAGGTTAAGGTTAAGGCTAGGGGTTAGGTTAAGGGTTTGGTCAAGGTTAGGGTTAGGTTAAGGTTAAGGTTAAGGTTAGGTCAAGGGTAAAGTCAAGTTTAAGGTTATGTTTATGGGAAGGTTAAGGTTAAGGTTAACGTAAAGGTAAGGTTAAGGTTAAGGTCAAGGTCAAGGTTAAGGGTAAGATAAGGTTAAGGTTAAGGTTATGTTAAGGTCAAGGTTAATGTTAGGTTAATGTTAAGGGTGAAGGTTAAGGGTGAGGTTAAGCTTAAGGTCAAGGTTAAGGTTAGGGTTACTGTTAGGTCAAGGTTAAATTAGGTTAAGGTAAGGTTAAGGTTACGTTAGGCTACAGTTAAAGTGAAGGTTAAGGTTATGTTAAGGTTAAGGTTAAGGTTAAGGTTAGGTTAAGGTTAAGGTCAAGGTTACGGTTATGTTAAGATAAGGTTAAGATAAGGTTAAGGGTTACAGGTTTAGTCAGGTTAAGGTTAAGGTTAAGATTAAGGTTAAGGGGATAAGGTTAAGGTCAAGGAAAAGGTTAAGATTAAGTTAGGTTAAGGTTAAGGATTTGGTCAAGGTTAGGGTTAGGTCATAGTTAAGGTCAAGGTTAAGGTTAGGGTTAAGGTTAAGGTTATGGTTAAGGTTAAGTTTAAGGTAAGGTTAAGGTTAGGTAAAGGTTGTGGTAAGGTTAAGGTTAGGTTAAGGTTAACCTTGACCTTGACCTTAACCTTAACCTAACCTTAATGTTAACCTTAACCTTCCCATAACCATAATATTAAAATTAACCTTAACCTTAACCTTAACCTTAACCTTTACCTAACCTTAACCTAAACCTTAACCATAACCTTAACCTTAACCTTAACCTTAACCTAACCTTAACCTTGACCTTAACTATAACCTAACCCTAACCTTGACTAAACCCTTAACCTTAACTATAACCTAACCCTAACCTTAACCAAACCCTTAACCTTAACCTTATCTCACCCTTAACCTTAAGTATTCCTTAACGTTAACATTAACCTTAACCTTGACCTAACCGTAACCTTAACCTTACCTTAACCTAAGTTAACATTAAAGTTGATGTTAAGTTAAGGGTAAAGTCAAGGTTAAGACTAAGGTTAAGGTTAAGGGTAAAGTTAAGGTTAGGTTAAGGGTAAAGATAAAATTAAGGTTACGGTTAAGGTTGGGGTGATATTAAGTTTAAAGTTAATGTTAAGGGTTTGGTCAAGGTTAGGGTTAGATTATAGTTAAGGTCAAGGTTAAGGTTAGGTTAAGGTTAAGGTTAAGGTTAAGGGTCTGGTAAAGGTTAAGGTTAAGGTTAAGGTTAGGGTCAAGGTTAAGGTTAAGGTTAAGGTCAAGGTTAAGGTTAAGGTTACCGTTATGCTTAAGGTTAAGGTTAAGGTTAGGTAAAGGTTAAGGTAAGGTTAAGGTTAGGCTAAGGTTAACCTTGACCTTGACATTAACCTTAGCCTTAACCTAACCTTAAACTTAACGTTAACCTTAACCTTCCCATAACCATAACCATAACCTTAACCTTAACCTTAAACTTAACCTAACCTTAACCTTAACCTTAACCTTTACCTAACCTTATCCTTCACCTTAACTATAATATTAACTTTAACCTTAACCTTAACCTTAACTATAACCTAACCATAACCTTTACCAAACCCTTAACCTTAACTATAATCTAACCCTAACCTTAACCAAACCTTTAACCTTAACCTTATCTCACAGTTAACCTTAACTTATCCTTAACGTTAACGTTAACCTTAACCTTGACCTAATCGTACCTTAACCTTACCTTTAGCGAACTTAACATTAACCTTAAAGTTAGGTTAAGGGTAAATTCAAGGTTAAGACTAAGGTTATGGTTAAGGGTAAAGTTAAGCTTAGGTTAAGGGTAAAGATAAGGTTAAGGTTAGGGTAAGATTAAGTTTAAGGTTAATGTTAAGGGTTTGGTCAAGGTTAGGGTTAGGTTATAGTTAAGGTCAAGATTAAGGTTAAGGTTAAGGGTTTGGTCAAGGTCAAGGTTAAGGTTAAGGTTAGGGTAAAGGTTGAGGTTAAGGTTAAGGTTAAGGTTATGGTTATGGTTATGGTTAAGGTTAAGGTTAAGGTTAGATCAAGTTTAATGTTAAGGTTAATTTTAAGGTTAAAGGTAAAGTTAAGGTTAAGGTTAGGTTAAGGTTAAGGTTAGGTAAGGGTAACATTAAGTTTAAGGTTAAAGTTATGGTTAAGTTTAGGTTAAGGGTAAAGTTCAGGTTAAGGTTATACTAAGGTTAAGGTTATGGGTTTAGTTAGGCTAAGGTTAAGGTTAAGGTTACAGGTTTAGTTAGGTTAAGGTTAAGGTTAAGTGGGTAAGATTGAAGTTAAGGTTAAGGGTGAATTTTAATGGTAAGGTTAAGGTTAAGGGTAAGGTTAGCGTAAGGTTAGGGTAAAGGTTAAGGTTAAGGTTAAGGTTAAGGTTAAGGTTTTCCTTGCCCTTAACCTTTACCTTTACCTTAACTATAACCTAACCCTAACCTTACCCTTAACCTTAACCTTAACCTAACCCTTAACCTAATCTTAATCTTAAACTTAACTTGACTAAACATGTAACCTTAACCTTACCCTTACCCTTATCTTACATTGACCTTAACTATAACCTTAACCTTAACCTAACATTAACCTTAACTTTACCCTTAACCTCACCCTAACCTTGAATTTACCCTTAACTTCACCTTAACCTTCACTATAACCTAACCCTAACCTTGACCAAATCCTTAACCTTATCCTTAACCTTACCCTTAACCTTAACCTTATCTTAAACTTACCCTTAACCTTTACTTAACCTTAACCTTAACCTTGACCTTGACCTTATCTTTAACCTTAACCTTACCCTTAACTATAAATTTAACCTTAACCTTAACCTTTAACATAACTATAACCTAACCTTAAGCTTGACCAAACGCTTAACCTTAACCTTAACCGTAACCTTAACCTTAACCTTAACGTTACCCTTAACCTTACCCTTAACCTTAACTTATCCTCAACCTTAACCTTAACCATAATCTTAACCTCAGGCTAAGGTTAAAGTTAAGGGTAAGGTTAGGGTTAAGGTTAGGGTAAGGTTAATATTAGGTTAAGGGTAAAGTTAAGGTTAAAGTTAGGGTTACCTTATAGTTAATTTAATCTTCACCTTAACCTTAGCCTTAACCTAACCTTACCCTTAACCTTAACCTTAACCTTAAGTTTACCCTTAACCTAACCTTAACCTTAACCTTGAATTTACCCTTAAACTTAACCTTAACCATCACCTTAACCTGAATAAACCCATAACTTGAACCTAACCGTAACCTTGACCAAACCCTTAACCTTAACATTAACCTGACTAAACCATTGACTTTACCCTTAACCTTAACTTTACCCTTAACCTTAACCTTAACCTGACTAAACACATAACCTTAACTATAACTAAGCCTAACCTTGACCAAATCATTAAAATTAACCTTAACCTTAACCTTTAACTAATGTTAACCTTAACCTTAACCATAACCTTAACCTTAACCTTCACTATAACCTAACCTTCACCTTGACCTTAACCTTCACCTTAACCTAACCTTAACCATAACCTTAACCTTAACCTTAACCTAACCTAACCTTAACCTTAACATAACCCTAGCCTTACCCTAACCTTAACCCTATCCTTACCCTTAACCTTACCCTTAACCATAACCTTACCCTCAACCATAATCTTAACCTTAACCTGAGTTTAAGATTATGGTTAAGGTTAAGGTTAAGGATAAGTTAAGGTTAAGGGTAAGGTTATGGTTAAGGTTGAGGTTAAGGTTAATTAAAGCTTAAGGTAAGGTTAAGGTTAAGTTAAGGGTAAATTCAAGGTTAAGGTTAGGTTAAGTTTAAGATTAGCTTAAGGGTAAAGTTAAGGTTATGGTTAGGGTAAGGTTAAGACTAGTTTAAGGGTAAAGATAAGGTTAAGGTTATGGTTAAGGTTAGGTTAAGGTTAAGGTTAAGGTTCAAGTTAGGGTTAAGGTTAGGGGAAGCTTAAGGTTAAACATAAGGTTAAGGTTAAGGTTTGACTTTACCCTTAACCTAATGTTAAGCTTAAGCTTAAGCTTAACCTTATATTACCATTAACCTTAACTTAACCTTAACCTTAACCTAGACCTAACCGTAACCTTCACCTTCTCCTAACCATGACCTTAACCTTAACCTTAACATTAATCTTACCCCCTTAACCTTAACCTTAACCTTATCTTAACCTTAACCTAACCTTAACCTTAACCCTAACTAAAACCTTCCCCTAACCTTAACCCTAACCTTAACCTTAACTTTACCCTTAACCTAATCTTACCCTTAACTATAACCTAAACCTAACCTTAACCTTAACCATAATATTATATTTACCCTTAACCTTAACCTTAACTATAACCTAATCCTAACCTTGACCAAAAACTTAACCTTAACCTTAAACTGACTTTAAATATAACCTAACCTTAACCTTGACCAAACCCTTACCCTTAACCTAACCTTAACCTTGACTTTACCCTTAACCTGACCTTAACCCTAACCTTAACCTAACCTTAACGTTAACTTTTCCCTTAACCTAATCTTAACCTTAACCTAACCTTAACCTTATCCTTAACCTAACCTTAACCTAACTGTGACTTTAACCTTACCTTAACCTTACTCTATCCTTATCCTTAACCTTCAGCTTAACCTTGACTTTAACCTTAACCTTCCCCTAACCTTAACCCTAACCATAACCTTAAATTTACCCTTAACCTAACCTTAACCTTAACCTGACTAAACCCTTAAGGTTAGGGTAAATTTAAGGTTAAGGTTAAGGTCAAGCTTAAGGTTAAGTTAGGTTAAAGTAAGGCTAAGGTTATAGTTAAGGTTAAGGTTAAGGTTAAGTTAAGGGTAAAGTCAAGGTTAAGGTTAAGGGTTCGGTTAAGGTTAAAGTTAGGTTATATTTAAGGTTAAGGGTTTGGTGAAGGTTAGGGTTAGCTTATAGTGAAGGTTCAAGTTAAGGTTAAGGTTAAGTTTACGGGTTAGCCTAACCTTAACCTTAACATTAACCTTAACCTTTAACCTAAACTTAACCTTAACCTTATCCTTATCTTAACCTTAACCTAACCCTAACCTTAACCTTAACCTTAAAAATAACCTTAACCTAACCTTAACAACACTGTTACCGATGAAATAGGTAACTTGACCTCAAAACGGGGATTCTAGCCCAAAAAGTCTCAAAAAACATGAAAAAGCACCCTGAAAACAAAAAGTGTGTCTTCCAGAACGCACTTGGTTTTTTTTAAGGTCAAATTTCAACATTTTATAAAATTATGCTAAAAACAAAATTGTTTGTTGAAAAAAGGATTGAAAAAACACCCTCAAAACAAAACCAGTTGATGCTGGAATAGCAAAAAAAAAAAAATGTCATAATTTTGACACTTGTAACAATGGAATTAAAGAAAACATATTAGGACATTTTTTAAAATTGTAAATTTCTAACATTTTTGATAAATGATGTTAAAGATAAACAAATACATGTCTGAAGGGCTTATCATTTCAAACAATTTTCATCCATGTTGTTAAACATAAAATATCTTGACTCTAAACAACCCCAAAATTGTAATTATTTTCAACCATAACATTAAAGATAAAATTTGGTAGCGCATAAAAACCTTAATGACAAGTTGTAAATCTTAAGTTTTTCAATCTTAAGTTTTCAACATACTTGAACAATAAAATTATGGAGAAATTATAAGACTTAAACAATTTAAAAAAATGAACAAGTAAATGAAAAAATTATCATTGAACAGAAACAAGTAAGAGTAATTTTAATTTTAAAGGATAAAAACTTATCTTTTTTCAAATCTTTAGCATAAGACAAATTTAAATCTAATTTCAACCAAAACCTAAAAATCAAGCATCAAAACAAAGTGTTCCCTTTCAATGACGCATATAATTATTAAAATTTTTAAAAGTATCTTATACCAAATGGTAACAATACATAATATCATGGTAATATCACTGCATAATCTAAAAATTCAACATTAGTTTCTATTTTATATTTTACTTATAATTAAAATATCAACATTGGTACATTGAATATAACATAAATTATTTTTTTAATTCATTGTTGCATTTTCAATGTTCTAAAGAGATGAATTCTTCATAATTAAAACATATAATCCAACAAACATAGAAATGTCTCATAACTTCATGAAAAATGAGATGGAAGTCAAAATTTTTATTTCAAGTTACCATACAAACATAAATTACATAAAAGTGTCTTAGATAGTTATTCAAAATCAACCATAGGTTCTGGCACACCATCATAACCTACATCTTCAGATGAATGGCTCGATGCAGATGAAGATGATCCATATTCTTCTCTTTCTTCAACTAGTGCTCTATCTGTGTCAACATGCATGCCCACCATTTTAGAGTTCAAAAGTCTTGTAGATCTACGTCTACATTCTACAAAGTCCCATCCCAACAGTAATTTTTCTGGTAGCAATTTCTTCAAAATATTTATGGTCTGCAACCGAAGAGTTCCTCTCTTTGTCAAATTGAATTCACACACAAGTATGTCAACATCCTCCAATTTTAAGACATCTGTGCGGTGACGATTTATATTTGTGCCCTTTCTTTTTCTCTTTTTTCCAACTCCTTTTTCCACTACCATCTCTGGCTTGTACACACCATTGAAAGGGTGGGTACTTGTGGCATACCAATGTACATCAACAGCTGTAATCTCTTCATTTTCATTAATTACCTTTATAACCTTGGCAATCCAAAATGGATAGCCAAGTGGATCTTCATCTACTAACACTGCTATCATGAAACCCTCCTTAAGATCCTTCACAGAACCCCTGTAAAGGTCTTCCATGGCTTCACGTTGTGCACATGATCTTCTAGAACCAATATAGATTTCTCTTTCCTCTACCTATGGGGAATTAATAATAGCTTGAGACTGTTGTTGTTCAACATTGTGTTTTTTCTGATGTTCATGTTCATTTGGCATATTGTGTGGGAAAAAAATGGAGTCTTCAAAAGCGTATCCACATTTATTGATCTTGAAATCATATCACTTTGATTACTGAAAAAAGACTCCCACCAAACTGAATCAGCAACATCGAAGTACTCATATGTATCTCTAATACATCTTTTATTTTCCTCTAGACATTCAGAATTGTTGTAGAGGTAAATCCCCTATGCGGACAGAGGCGATCCCTACTAGCCCAGATCGGGTCTAGCAAAAATCATAACACGCAATGGTGCAAGTTCCTAATTGCAATAAACCAACTTGCGAAGAAGGCTTACCTTGAATCCAATGTTGTTGTTTGTAGAAGGGGCAGCGCTCCTGTTCCCTTGCTTTAGCAAATCACAATCCTTCACGCTCATCGCGATCGAAAACCTGCACGCGCAAGAAACATGACAAAAACAAGTGTAAATCCAATATATACAATTATGCATCAGTTAGAGAAGACACAACTCATGATCATAATGAACAATTCGAGTGGAACTATAACCAATAGTCGCTTATCATTAATTCATACAAAGGAAAATACAACCTGACTCTGACGCTGAATTCTCCTTTGGTGGGTCGTCAGCATAATACGTCTCGGTAAAGCTTTTCAGCAATGGGTACAAGCCTCTCTCTTCGATCGTCAATCTCCTTGCTATTGATTTGGCTCTATGAGGACTATTGCAACATCCTTTAGGCTATGAAGGCTCTTGGATATTAGCTTGTAAGGGAAAATGGCCAGCTTATATAGATTGTGGAAGGGGAGTTGGGATCCCTACAATCATGGGATTGGCCCTATCCTCAAGGAAGCTTCCATGAGAGGTGGAACACTACTTCCTCTACATGGAGATCCGGAGCCAACCTCCCAAATTAATTTAGAGACCAGTTTAGGAATTGGTTGGAGTCAATCCTCTGCCATTTAATTTTAAAAAACACTCCTTATTAATCCTGGCGCGTGTGCGACTCTAGGACAGAGTGCCAATTGGCGCGCTCTCTTTGGAGGATTTCCTCCATTGGCGTGAGTACTGAACTGGTTGGCCGCGCCAATGCAAAAAAGGCTATTTTTAAGGTTTTCCACAAGGAATTGTCTTCAGGGAAATAAAATTAAATGTTCAGGGGAATTCCATGAAAGTGTTTTTAAGTTATGTCACTGCTCACAGATCACGAAATAAGCCCTCCAATGTGCAGGATGGGGAATTGCAAGGACAGTGACAAATTGTTGTGTAACAGATGCCCCCTAAAGCATGAGTCCCGAAAGAGAGAGAGGGGTGAAATGATTTACGAGAACGTGTCCAACTAAAAACACCGCAGTCGAAAAACCTGCGTAGAGAAGTCAAACTGATATCTAAAATACATGATATATATGTGGTATGGGCGCAGCCATCCATAACAAAGTATACAATAATCAAGATCCAAGGTATGGACGTAGCCATCCAGTGAGGATCGGAAAATAGACTCAGGTATGGTCACAACCATCCAATCACTGAGTCATGTAGCTAATCATAATAATCCACAAAATCACAGCCTAGATTCTAACAGAAAAAATCTAGGGTCTTGTGCTCCATCTCGACCCGAACAGACTACAAGTTCAAGCATGTGAATAAGTGAGTTGAAGTCGAACATGCAAGAACATCTTCTGATTACTAGCCAGTGATGAAAGATGTTAACAGACGCGAGAGGAACCAACATTAATGACAATGGTCCTCAAGGTACTACAGGTACAATCCACGGCTTTTGAATTAGTGAGCTGGTGTCGAACACCGGTAGAATCACTTGATTGGAGGCCAATGATGAAAACCTCACGTCGAATGCGAAGAACCTGCCATTAAGGCATGCAGGCTCCAAGGTAGCAAAAGGGAGTCTCTAGATCAATTTCCCGGATAATGAGCTGAAGTCAACAGGAAGTGACCTTGATCGAAGGCGGGCCATAGTGTTTCCCACATCATCGATGCGAGATAGAGGAACATAATGTCTTCGTGAATTAGGATCAAACGAGAATCAGAGGAAGGTTGGAATTTTGTAGAGGTCAACTTCTCCTGAACATATGGTGGCACGACATTGAGTTTGGCAGTATTTGACATCAAAAAATCAGAGGTCATGATGATGAGACAAAGAGAAGATGAGAGGTCAAAATGGATTACCCAAACCCACGGAGGCAAGTGGAAAACGAGATGAGATGTCCCCAACCCAACACGAATGTAGACAAGTGCCATGTTCAAGAGCGACATACTGCCGACATGACAATGATGCTGGTTCCATTTTTCCCCACAATTTCTGGCGAGTACCTCTTTATTTTTACACAAGATTGAAGAGGATACCATATGCTTGTCATATAATTCTGTCCTTCAGACGAATCCATCCGATGTCATTAGGGTTTAACGAGTCCTTCAGAATATGTCTCGGTAAAGCTTGTCAGGAATGGGGACAAGCCTCTCTCTTCAATCATCAATCTCCTTGCTATTGATTTGGATCTATGAGGATTATTGCAGCATCCTTTAGGCTATGAAGGCTCTTGGAGGTTAGCTTACAAGGGAAAATGGAAAGCTTATATAGATGGTGGAAGGGGAGTTGGGATCCCTACAATCATGGGATTGGCCCTATCCTCAAGGAAGATTCCATGAGAGGTGGAAAACTACTTCCTCTACATGGAGATCCGGAGCCAACCTCCCAACTTAATTTAGAGACCAGTTTAGGAATTGGTTGGAATCAATATTCTGCCATTTATTTTTAAAAAAAAATCCTTATTAAGCCTGGTGTGGGTGTGACTCTGGGAAAGAGTGCCAATTGGCGCGCTCTCTTTGGAGGATTTCCTCCATTAGCGCGAGTACTGAACTGGCTGGCCACGCCAATGCAAAAAATGATATTTTTAGGGTTTTCCACAAGTAATTGTCTTTAGGGCAATAAAAGTACATGTTTAGGGGAATGCCATGAAAGTGTTTTCAAGTTATGTCACTGCTCACAGGTCACAAAATAAGCCTTCCAATGTGCGAGATGGGGAATTGTAGGGATGGTGACAAATTGCTGTGTAACAAGAATAATTTATGTCTCTCTTCTGCCTTCGTGCATTATGGAGTTCAGCAACTGACTGTAATAACAATATCTTTGATGAAAATATTGGATGCTCTGGAATGAACTTCAAAAATGCTAAACCTGATGATGGTCCCCATTCTTGGACAGTTGAATACTTCTTGCCCCATATAAGTGTTATCCCATCAATTTTTTTGATACGAAATTGATGCTGGAAGCTAATGTCGTTAATTTGTTCAATGCATTTCTCCTCACCATGCGATCCAAAAATAAACCTTCGCATGTAAATATTTTCTTCCAACACATGAAAAACAGGCTCTGGAATGTACAATTTATTAATACATTCAATTAATGATGGCAGGCTCCCAACACCTTTCCTCCTCAATGTTACTGAAAAATGACTGAACATTTGATCAATATGATCATGAGTATGCCCAAGAATAAGGAAACCAACCTTTATCTTTTTAAAAATCCCCAATTCAACAAGCATGTTTAGATACCCAAAAAGAACTTGATTTTTGTTCTCACGACTTGTGTTGTCTAATTGTAAATACAAAACTTCAGGAAGAATCCCAGACCAATGAGTAACCACATCATGGATTATAGTTACGGTCAGATTTCCATCATTGTGAATATTTGGAGTTGTGAAGAAAACTCTTGGAAACATCTTCTCATTAAATACCATACAACCAACCAAGTGAAACTGAATGAAATTTTCCTCCTGTAATTTTTTTGGTGTGCGGACAAAATGTGGAAGAAATGTTTTCTTTTGTTCCATACCATCAATTATCAATCCCATATATTTATTTGGATGATCATAACACTTCTTTAGATGTTTATAAAACTTTTTCCTTTCACTTGTTTGCTGATTGCGATGGTCTTGAAGTTCTTTGACAATGCAATCTATACATAAAATAAAAGAAATATATGAATAAATATATTTTCATAGTTGATAAGTATCAAATTTTAAAAAACAATGTTTTGAACACATACCTCTTTCTGCCCCTTTACATTTATCTATTTTTTCTTTAAGAGAAGCACATGTGCTGTAAATCCCCATCCCTATCTTCTTAGGAATACGAACATTGTTGAATTCAATTTTCCATATATTTGTAAAATAAGAATATGTAATAAAATTACCAATTCCTTCAACAACTTCTGCATAATCTTTGTATAACATGAATATTTCTCGTCTCGAGAAATTATCTGGAATATGTATTGTATCTTTATTTGGCACACACTCTCCATGATTTGAAAAGAAGTCTTTCATCCATGTCTTAGAAGTATTTGCAAATGGCTCCACCTCCCGTTTATAACGTGCTTCTGAATAATATGTGGGATCTCTTTCCAATCTATCCTGGATTCTTGACAAACGACAACTACCAATAGAATGCAACATTTTGAACGCCTTTCTACAAAGCAATACATTCCCAATATGATAATCATAACTTGCTAGTGTAGATTGCATGCAACCCACTAAATATGAATTTTGCATGCTTTAATTCATTGACATATATGTTTTCCTTTTCTCCAAAACAAAGTTGAAATCCATATTTTTCAAGCAATCCCTTCGACAACATTCACTTGAAATCAAATGAATGACAAAACTTATTTTTGTGAGATATTTTGTCCTCCCCCTTGTATAACTGGAATGCTTTGGATTGATATGAAAAGGTCTACTCCTACTCCTAGTTGCAATATTTGCTTGCAACGGTTTCATCATTCCATAATCCTTTGTAAAAGTAGTTTTATCACCATTAGGAGGAATATTATCCCCACTATCATCACCCTCAACATAGTTAAGAAATTCATCAACATCATTGCCTACAAAATTTTCTTTACCATCATCAGTTGAAGAAAACATTTCACAAGAATCATTGGCACTTTTGTAACCCCGACTCAAAATAAATTCTTCACCATCTTGACCCATGCTTTCAAATTCTTCCCTGGGATGATTCAATTCTTCATCACCATGAGTGTCTTTGAAATGGTCACTTGGAGAAAATGCAATATTTAGATCTATGCCTCTAAAATTATCATTTGCAAGAAACTCTTCATCCTCCCCTTCCTCAGTGGTGCTCTTATAATCCTTGGGATTACGCATAAGTGGAAGCTTTGAATTTGTATTCACTAGATTTTCTTCATCATGCTCCTCCCCTTCCTCACTGATGCTCTCATAATCCTTAGGATTAGGAATAAGTGAATGCCTTGAATCTATATTTATTGGAAATTCTTCATCCCCCCCTTCATTAGTGGTTAAATTATAATCGTTATGATTAGGATGAAGTGTAAATTTTAGCTTTGGAAATTCATCCCCGTCTTCATCAGTGGTGCTGGCATAATCCTCAGGATTAGAACAAAGTGGATATTTTGACGCTGAAAATTCTTCATTCCCCTCTTCCTCAGTGGTGCTAACATAATCCTTAGGATTAGGACGAAGTGCATATTTTGACTCCGCAAATTCTTTATTCCCCTCTTCATCTGTGGTGCTGAAATAATCGTTACGATTAAGACGTAGTGGAAATTTTGACTCTGGAATTTTTTCATCCCCCTCTTCATCAGTGGTGCTTGCATAATCCTTAGGATTAGGACAGAGTGGATATTTTGACGTTGTAAATTTTTCATTTGCCTCTTCATCAGTGGTGCTGGCATAATCCTAAGGATTGGGACGAAGTGGATGTTTTGACTCTAAAACATTATCATTCCCCTCTTCATCAGTGGTGCTCATATAATCCTTACGATCAGGACGAACTTGATATTTTGACTCTGGAAATTTTACATCCCCCTTTTCATCAGTGGTCCTGGCATACTCCTCAGGATTAGGACATAGTGGATATTTTGACTCTGCAGATTCTTCATTCCCCTCTTCATTTGTTGTTCTCACATAATCCTTAGGATTAAGCTGACGTGGATATTCTTCATCTCCCTCTTCATAAATGGTGTCCTCATAATCTTTGGGATTAAGACGAAGTGAAACTTTTGACTCTGGAAATTCTTCATCATGCCCTTCATCACTGTTGCTTTCATAATCCTTAGGATTAAGAGTAAGTGGTATAACTGGCGCTCGATTTACAGAAATTTCATTTTGCTGCACCTCATCAGTTTTGCTCTCATCATCTTTAGGATTACGACCAAGTCAAATTTTTGACTCTCTATTCATGGTGAATGAACTCCCGTTATATTCATCACTCTGAATAGAGTTGTTGCGTGACGAAGATGTTGATGTTCTACAAAGAAAAACTTTGCTATCAGAAGAAACCATGGCTTTCAATAAGAATAGGTTGAATGATACAAATTCCTCTCCCACTTCCAATATATAGCTTAAAGACTGAAAATTTCCCTCCAAATTTTCCCTCCAAAAAAAATCGCGAAAAAATTTCCCTCCAAAATTTTCCCCCAAAAAATTTCGCGAAAAAGTTTCCCTCCAAAATTTTTATCTCAAATATTTGGTACAAATATTAGTCAAAAAATGTATTTAACAATTTTTTAATAAACTGTTTTTGTTGAAATATTTTACCAATATTTATATTCAAAATATCCACAAAATATTTCTATCATGGATGCCTTCCAAACTAAAATAATGTTTTTATTTCAATGATTTAACATTGACTAGAACCCGGATGCGGGTGGTTAAGAAGTTAAATGGGCGGATTAGATGGTCTGGCGGCATTCTGGCAAGCCATATGCCAACCACACCAGCAAGTGTCCTTCGGCACCTGCACAAGCGAATGCATCATTTAAGGCATTTACAGCCCGGTGCGCATCACAATCCAGCTACCTGAGTTCGATATTTCTCCACACGCTACAACCCGAACATGGCGATTAATCATATTAATGAGGGGTTAATGCTGAAGGTTGGCAGTAGAATTGGTTCATTTGTCTACAGGATGGCGAACGAGCATTACTATAGCAGTCTTCCCAAGCCTGTTTCAGTTTGTTGTTCTCCAGACGTTCGGCTCTCCTCCAAGCGCACTGTGACAGGTAAACGCACCAGGATTCATGGTTGTTTAGAGCTCAGCGACAATTTACATTTCTCAATAGTTGGGAATTGTATGTGTGCCACGGGGAATTGGACTGAGCATCTGTCCAGGGCTTCCGCCCTGCTCCCACTCACGCACTTGGCTTTCGTCCTGCTCCAGAATTCCTCCAGGGCTTCTGCAACGATTGAGATAATGCTTCGTCTCAGGCACAGGATGAGATGCAGAAGAGGTTCTTCTCAGCGGCAGATAAGACACTCCCCCACGTCCTCCAACACCTCCGCTACGGTCTCTCCTACTTCTGAAAGCACCTCCAGAGCAACCAGGGGTCGAATTCTTCGTTCTGGGCAAAGCTTTCACCCCCCCACTCCCCCGCATGCTCTAGCCCATTCCCAAATGAGGCACTTCTCTTTCGTCAGTGCTCTCAATTGCCCAAGAATCACCGCCTCTGTTACTATTTTCTTTCGTGAATCCTTTTAGGAGGTGATTCCTAATTCAGGAGGGCGCTCAATGTTGTTATATTCTTTCCACGACTAGCCCCACGTGCTATACGTTGCGCCAGGCGCAACAGGGGGGTCACAGGGGGGGCGGTAGCCCCCCCTGTCGGGGTCTGGGGCAGCGCCCCGGCAAAAAAAATTTTGGTATGCGGTCCCACTCATATGCGGACCCACCCATCTTTTGTGCATGAGTTTTCACATGGTTTTGGGGTACGATGGTTTTTCGGCCCCTGGTATTTTGTAGATCCGGTCAAGGGAACTACGGTTATGTTCTAATCCAAGGTTAGTGGATTGGGGTTTATGTATGCTTCGACATGTATATATATGTGTTGTAACACTAAAAGGATTATAATGAAAATCAAGCTGGTAGTCTCGATTTGGGATCCAGGGGAAAAATCTCTGTGTTTATCTGTTTTATGTTTTATGCTCTCGCTATTGTTTATTTTATGTTATAAGATTCATGTGTAGATAATTTCTGTTCAGGGTTAAAACCTACAGGCAGGGAGTGTTGCGGAAATGCATGCCATAAGGCAAAGTGCTGGCGGTGTGAACATGCAGGATATGGACATCAACCAGGAGGGGGCTAGCCAAGGCGATGAGATGAATATTGACATTGGTTTGGATCAGCAAGAGCAGCACCATGATACTCAGGACCATGGAATTAAGAGCGCGCAGCATCAAATTCAAACGAGCGAGGTGAAGGGAACTCCTACTACTGAGAAAGTTATTCACTCTACAGAGGACCTGTACACGACCGATGGCGAACCAGATGAACTCTGGTGCAGGGTCGTTGAAGAGGCACCGGATGAGTAGTGCCTCCCTTCGTTCCTGGTTTTTGCTATGGCTCTGTCTACTTTATGAAAATGTTCATGTTTGTTTTAATGTTCTCGGTTATGTCTCGTAGGCTTCATATTTTCCGAACTAGATGCATCCCCTATGTGGGATTTTGCTGGAACACTTTCAGCACTGGTTTCCCTCGTGGAGGGCAGTGCTCAACAATGATTTTTTGCTTTAACAGGACTCGAACTCGGGCCTGGTCCTGGATAATTCTTGATGTACATATTTTTTGTTGATTAATAGATTACGCTTACTTAGAAAAAAAATTTGACTAGATGTAAGTATTAACTATAATATTACTATAATACCTACATGCAAATATTAACTATTTTAACTATGATGACTACATGTAAATATTTTAAATTTTAAATTTTAAACTTACATTATATTCATCTAAAATATATTTCAAAATTTATTAATAAATTGTTGGTTTTCAAATATTTCACCATACTTTCTATTCAAAATATCCACAAAATATTCCTTTCAGGCATGCCTTCGAAACTAAAATAATTTTCTTATTTGAATAGTTTAAGATTGACTACATGTAAATATTTACAAAAATAAAAACATGTAAATATTAATTATTTAAACTATAATATTAAATATAATTAACTACATGTAAATATTTTAGATTTTAAAATTTAATCCCATGATTTTAAACATTGAGTACATGTAAATATTAACTAAAATATTAACTATGATAATTAAATGCAAATATTAACTATTTTATCTATAATATTAACTATAATTAACTACATGCAAGTATTTCATATTTTAATTTTTAATCTGAGATTATATTTGAATTATTCAACATTCAGTACATGTAAATATTAAATAAAATATTAACTATGATAACTACATGCAAATATTAAGTATTTTAACTATAGTATGAACTATAATAAACTAAATGTAAATAATTTAAATTTGAAATTTTAATCCCACATTCGTTAAACAGTAAACCAATCAAACAATATTCGATATATAATAAGAATGATTGTTTCTATTCATCACATCACATCAAGTTTTCTGGTATTTGTTAGAGCAAATTTCAGGAGGTGTTGCGTTGGCATTGGTAACTTCGTGGAGGCATTGCATTGGCATCGCAGGCGTTGTGTTGCTATTGGTAATTTTGTGGAGGTGTTGCATTGGCATTGGTAACTTCATGAAGGCATTGCATTAGCATTGGAGGCATTGTGTTGCTATTCGTAATTTTGTGGAGGCGTTGTGTTGGCATTGGTGACAGCAGTTTTTTGCATTTCAAAGGTTAGTTTTCTTCTATTTTTTTAATTTAAAGACGATTTTGGGCAAAATCTGTTTTTCTATAGTTTTTTGTGTCCAAAAACTACTCTTTTAAGGTTTTTAGGTTCAAAAACCATAATTTTTTTATATTTTTTTAGTGAAGAAAATGTAAAAAGAACTAAATTTTTTAGGGTTTTAAGGACAAAAAATTAGAATTTTTTTTTTTTTAAGACTTATAGGTTCATCTAGACAGAAAATCCATAAAACGACAATGCACATAAAAAAAAAAATAGTAATATTATAACATTTTTTATTTGTTTCTTTTTATCATAAATATATCAGTGGTTTCATTATTTAAAATGTTTTTTGTTTTTTGTTTTTATTTGAGAATTTTTTGATTTTATATTCTATTTTATTTTTATTTTTTTTAAATCTTATTTTTATTCTTTTTAATTTTAAATCTTAATTT
Organism: Pinus albicaulis; assembly: GCA_034641835.2. NCBI lineage: Eukaryota > Viridiplantae > Streptophyta > Pinopsida > Pinales > Pinaceae > Pinus > Pinus albicaulis. The sequence continues at coordinate 200,478 of JAXQQM020069424.1, read as the reverse complement.
TTTTTCTTTATTGTTTTGTTATATATCATATTTTTTTTATTGTATTGTGATGTAGTTTCTTTTTTTTTTAATTTATTGTATTGTTATATTAAAACAAATGTGTTTTATTTATTTATTTATTTATTATATTGTATTGTTTTTTTTTAATTATATACTGTTTAAAAACAAAACATAATTGTTATTTAATAAATTGTTTTTTTTTTAATATATTTTCTATATTTTGATATTTTTAACATTTTTTTTTATTAAATAATGTTTTAATAATTATTTATTAATTATATTATATAACAACGTTTTTATTATTTTTATATAACAATGTTTTTATTATATTATATAACAATATTTTTATTATTTTTATATATAACAATGTTTTTATTAATTTTTAATTGTTTTATTAAAACAAATTTTAAAAACAAAATAAAAATAATAATAATAATAATAATAATAATTTAAAAAACAAAAATTAAAAAAAAAACAACGCAAGGGTGACCGCGCCCGTAGGGTGCCGAAGGCCGGCCGTGTAGGGCCACGGGGGGCTACCCAGCCGGCCTCAGGCCCCCAGCTGGGCGGGCGGCCGATTCTTGGCCATCGACCATGCCCGCGGGGCGCCGGAAGCCGGCCGAGCGGCGCCACGGGGGCGCGGTCGATGGCACACCCTTGCGTTGTTTTCTTTCTTTTTTCTTTTTTTCCTTTTTCTTTTTTTTTTTTATTTTATTTATTTATTTTTATTTTTTTTAATTTTTTTTTTCTATTTTCTTTTTTAATTTTTTGTTTTTTTTTTTAATTTTGTTTTTTAAATTTTTGTTTTTTCTATTTTTTTAAATTTTTTTTAATAAAACAATTAAAAATTAATATATTTTTATATAAAATAATAAAAACATTGTTATATAAAAATAAAAAAAAAACATTGATATATAATATAATTAATAAATAATTATTAAAACATTATTTAATAAAAAATAATAATTGTTAAAAATATCAAAATATAACAAATATTTATAAAAGAAAAAAAAATTGTTAAATAACAATTATGTTTTGTTTTTAAACATTATATAATTAAAAAAAAAAACAATACAATATAATAAATAAATAAAAAAGATTTGTTTTAATATAACAATACAATAAATTAAAAAAATAATAATAATAATAACTATATAACAATACAATAAAAAAAATAAAAAATATATATAATATTATAACATTTGTTTTTAACATTTAAATATTTAAATTTCTTTTTAAAAATTTTTTTTTAATTTAATTATTAAAACAACATTATAAAAAAATTAATTTTTTCTTTTATATTGTTTAATTTATTTTATTTTATTTTTATTTAATTACTATGTAATGTGAAATAGAAATTTGTAATTTTCAAATATATTAAAATATTATATAAATTTATAAACTTTTATATTAATTTTTTATAATTTTAAGTTTATAATTTTTTATTTAATTGCTATGTAAAGTAAAATAAATTTTTATTTTATTTTATTTTGTTTATTTTTATTCAATTGCTATGTAATGTAAAATTAAATTTTAAAATATATTAAAAGATTATAAGTTTTTTAGTTTTAGAAATAAATTTTGTTTATTAAATTTATTTTATCTGCATTATTTTTCCATTAACACACACACATATATATATATATTATCAGAAAAATGGCATCAAAAAAGATTTCTGTGAATGTTTCTGCACCTAGGGCAGCAGCTCCCAAATCTACAGCTGCAGCTCGATGCACTATGGATACAACTCCCAAATCTAAAGTTGCAGCTGAACGCACTATGGACACTATTGGACGCAATAAGGATATTGTTGCACACACTAATAAAAGTCAAGCAAGTGGGGCACCAGGTTCATTAAAGCTTATTTCTGATTGGAAGAACGCCGAGGAAATAGATAAAACCGATTTCTCATGGTATCTTGAAGATAGTGAAATGGAGGCTGATATACACATCTATCTGATTTGTGGTATGATTGACTTAAATGAGCCATATGATGTGATGGGCAGAGTATGAGACATATGTATGGTCCCGAATACAAACACTATTTATGTTCTTGCAAGGAAGGCTCAGAAACGTGAGAAGGTTAGATATCGTCTATCAATCGTCAAGTATGACACAGATGAAATATATTCAAAATTTTCTGAAGAAGTATCAAGCAACATTGCAAATAACATTGTAAGTATGCTTATTTTTATTTTCTCTATGCATTATTGTAAGGATGATTCAATTTTTTATAAATTATTGGTCATTGACATGTTTTATTTTGTTTCATAGGATTTTGTTCTGAGTCTTTCAAACATGTTTGAAGGTATTTATATGTTGGTGCCAAATGTTATGGATGTGATCAACACTTTCCACAAAGACAAAGCAGAGGAAAGGAGATTGAAGCAAAGATCAATAGCTCGTGACACTACAATAGTACAAAGAGGGGATCAACCAAGAGTCACTAAGGTGGGTCAATCTAGTAAACTTAAACATGTTTCTTTTGAAGGTGTCGAACATGAAACAGAAAATTATGATAGAATTAGTGAGGAGGAGATTAGAACTGTTGTGCAAAAGGAGAAAACAGATCAGACACCAAAAAGAAAAATTGCCAAAGATGTCTCTCTTTTACCTCATGAAGGAGAGCTTGTTTATAAAAAAATTTATATGTTATCCAATAAGACTAGGAAATCAAATATTGGTGAACCTGTAAAGGTCGTGAGCAGCAATGAAGAACAAAATAAAAGCTCTCATGGAAGCAGAGAAATCATAACACCAGGTGCTGAGTTAGAGGATGGCATTATTAAAACAAAACAAAATGTTATTCGACAAGAGTTGAGGAAGAGTAAATTAATTCTTGGTGGCCAAACATTTGAGCTTAATGTTAACCAATTTTATAGCCCAGATGAAGGATAATCTCAATATCAAATTATAAAGGCCCATCACCTACATGTACATAATCTAAAAACATTGTTCAGGTTCAATCCATATGCGCATGTGGTGGATTATGTGGTTCTTGTCGATCCATGTCAGGTTCCGAACAAACAAGCATTTGAAAAGAAAAAATGTTTTGATTATAAATATTATGTAATTGGAGGGAACCATTCGATAGAGGCTAAGAGACAATTGATTGTAGAATATCCCAATAACTATCTTTTTCAAACAGTGAAATGCATCATTTACGTTGGCTTAACAGAAATAGAATCAAAGTTATTGGCATGGGATCATAATGTAGATAGTGAGTACAGAATGAAAATGAATTTCATCCAAAGGGTCAGATTTATTCATAATGAATTCATAGAAAAATGTGGTGGGGATAAGACACAAGTTAGTGTAACATTTCGAAAGGAATGTTTAATAGAAACAGGTTATCAAATTGATTAAAAAAAAGCAAAATATGGAAAATTGAATACAAATTTATTCAGAGGCACATATAACATTTTTCAGTTGGCATTTAGAACTGGGGAGGTATGGGATTTGATTGATGATATTTTTGATCGATGGGAGAATATCTCCATAAAAAATCAGAAGGTTAGAAAGAGTAAACCCATAATATGTACCAACAATAAGGCGGGTCCTGAAGTGAAGCAACTTCTAGAGGATATGACTATCACACCTTGGAGAAAAATGCAAGGTGTGAAGGATGATAAATTATTCAAATCATTATTATCCCGTGTGAATTCGGGTGAATTATCAATGGAAGAAATGTGTGCAGAATTTCAAAAGTAAGTTTCTTGAATTATTTCTTATTTTTCTTTCATTATAATTTTCTTTTAAATAAAACATAATGATGTTGGTAGAATTTGTTATACATGTCAGTATATTAATGATTTTAACTTGATTTATTCAGTCAGAAAATTTTTATGAAAATACAAGAACACATGGTTAAAATGTTGAATGAAGATAGTTGGGATGATGTTGTACGCAACTACCCAGAAGCAAGTTCTGCATCAACACTAAAAGAGTTTTATATTGCATTCAATAAGGTATATTGATTTATATATTCATTTTATTCATATTTAAACTATTTTTATTTTATTACTTGTGTGTGTGTGTGTGTGTGTGTGTGTGTGTGTGTGTGTGTCATTAAAGATGTCGAAGAAGAATGGAAATGGAGTACCAGATACTTTCAAAAGCTTTATTGAAAAAATTAAGATGGAGAACATGAGAAGGAAGCGTCTTATGAATGTTGAACTTGATCCTACTCTTAATCATTACATTTGGAATGGGCTCGATAGTGTCCAATATCAAATAATACAAGGTGACTGTGAAGACATTGCATCACTAATACTTAAAAGGGAATATGACCTAGTTATTGCAGATATTCCTCATGGTTTCAATTTCTCAGACATTGAATATGATAGAGAACCATATACTTATCAAGCTTTTAGTAAAGTGGTTACGGGTTTTCAAGAAGTGACAACATCACCACTTTTTCAATTTGTGACATTTCATTTGGACGTGCAGTTTCCAATGTTATTAATAAGCTTCAAGGGTAAAGAAAACTCAAGGATGCAACTTACATGGTAAGACTTTGAAATTGTATGTTTGACTACTCCTAAAAAATTTTATTCGTGTAAAATTTAATTGAACTTTTACTATGTTATGTTACAGGAAAAAGTCAAATATTGTTTCTTCCGAAGATCAGCCTATTATAAATGATTATGAGTTCATCCATGTTGAATGTTGTACAAAAGACGATAGCTATAAGCATATTATTATGAATCCAGTAAATGGGAAGAGTCATAGTCAAGTATTGGTTTATGATGCAGTTGTAAGAAAAATAACATATGAGGATAAAGATGCAAAAGGAGATATTGTTAAAATTTATCAAAAACCAGAAGCATTGATTAACTATCTTATAGATCTATGTTCAAATGAAGGAGAATGGCTTTTGGATTTATTTTCAGGTTCAGGTAAGTTTTATTATAAAAATTTAAATTTAAATATTTTCCTTTTTACTTTTTATGTCTCCATACTAATTTTCTTACTTATTTCTTTTGTGCTTGATGATTAGGTACAATACTAGCATGTTGCCTACTAAAAGGAAGAAATTGCATTGCCATTGAGAAATACCTAGTTCAATGCAAATTTATTCAACAAAGAATTAACGCTCTTAAATTCCTTCCAGATGTAAAGAAAGAAGTTGGTTTGAGGAAAAGAGATTTTAATGAATCACGTGTGGCAAAAAAAGCAAAGGAACCTCAACCACCATTATATGGAATGATTGGAAAGGGACACTTTGGAAGATTTGTTGACATGAAAGATCCATTAGAAGACGACAATGATCAAAATGAAGAAGAAAATTTTGTGGAAGAAACCATCAATGCTGTTCTAGATGATGTTGAAGATGTATTAGTTGATATTGTTGATGATGTTTAAGTGATGCTTGCAAACAAAGCTTATTGTTTAGAACTATTAATCAGTTTTACTTGTAATGTTTAGACTTTGATATTTTATGAGAACAACCCTTATTTTTTGCAAAAAACATGTGATTGCTATTATTTTTTGACATAAAATTCAATAAAAATGTTATTTTATTAAGTTTTTTTGTTAAGATTATCCCAAAAAATTAGTTTATTTAACATGTTTTTTCTAACAAAAAGTCTGTAAAAGTGTATTTTTTGCATTGTATTTATATTCAAATTTTTTTTTTTCATATGGTTCAAAATATTGGTTTTTTAGTGACAAGTATTTGATGTGCATTGAAAAATTATTCAACAATACATAAACATGTAGAAAATATAAACTTTAGAATATTGACCATTTTTCTATCTTTTATCTATGTGAAAAAGTGAAGATATCATTACAAGTTTTTATTTTAAAAAAAATATTTTTTTATTTTTAAAACACAAGTACATAAATGCACTTAAAAATAAACATCTCATGGAAGAAGAAGACATTAGAAAATATATAGTGTCAAAATCAATCATATAAAAAAACATTGGTGATGATACACCACCACTATTCAAAATCAACATAAAAAACATCACATAAAAATAAAAATAAAAAAAGAAAAAAACTTAAAGTGCCAAAAACATGCTCAAATTTTTTTTTCTTGATTCTGCATCACCACTTTTTCAAAATCAGGTGTTTTTCTTGATAATTCAAAAAGTAGGTAACAATTAGGTTACATATTTCATCAGTAACAGTGTTTAACCTTAACCTTATTTTTATCTTATCCCTAACCTAACCCTAACCTTAACCCTAAACTTAACCTTAACATGAAATTTTACCCTAACCTTACCCTTAACCTTAACCTTCACTATAATCTAACCTTAACCTTGACCTTAACCTTGACCTTAACTTTAACCTGACTAAACCCTTAAGGTTAGGGTAAAGTTAAAGTTGAGGTGAAGGTGAAGGTGAAGGTGAAGGTTAAGGTTAAGGTTAAGTTAGGTTAAGGTAAGGTTATAGTTAGGTTAAGGTTAAGGTTAAGGTTAAGATAAGGTTAAGGTTAAGGTTAGGTTAAGGGTAAGTCAAGGTTAAGGTAAAGTTAAGGTTAAAGTTAGTTTAAGGTTAGGTTAAGGTTAAGGTTAAGTGTTTGGTTAAGGTTAGGGTTAGGTTTTAGTTAAGGTTAAGGTTAGGATAAGGTTAAGGTTAAGGGGGTAAGGTTAAGGTTAAAGTTAAGGTTAATGGTAAAGTTTCAGGTTAAAGTTAAGGGTAAGGTTAAGGTTACGGGTTTAGTGAGGTTAAAGTAAGGTTAAGGTGAAGGTTAATGGTAAGGTTAAGGTTAAGGATAAGGTTAGGGTCAAGGTTAAGGTTACAGGTTTAGTGAGGTTAAGGTAAGGTTAAGGTGAAGGTTAATGGTAAGGTTAAGGTTAAGGATAAGGTTAGGGTAAGGTTAAGGTTACGGGTTTAGTGAGGTTAAAGTAAGGTTAAGGTGAAGGTTAATGGTAAGGTTAAGGTTAAGGATAAGGTTAGGGTCAAGGTTAAGGTTACGGGTTTAGTGAGGTTAAGGTTAAGGTTAAGGATAAGTTTAGGGTCAAGGTTAAGTTTAAATTAGGTTAAGGGTAAGGTTATAGTTAGGTTAAGGTTAATGTTAAGGTTAGGTTAAGGTTAAGGTTACAGGTTTAGTCAGGTTAAGGTTAAGGTTAAAGTTACGGGTTTAGTCAGGTTAAGGTTAAGGTTAATGGTTTGGTCAAGGTTATTGTTATGGTTAAGGTTAAGGTTAAGGTTAAAGTTAGGATAAGGTAAGATTAAGGTTACAAGTTTATTTAGGTTAAGGTTAAGGTTAGGGTAAGGTTAAGGTTAAGGTTAAGGCTAGGTTATAGTAAAGGTTAAGGTTAGGGTTAGGTTATAGTTAAGGTTACGGTTACAATTAGGTCAAGATTAAGGTTAAGGTTACGGATAAGTTAAAGTGAAGAGTAAGATAAGGTTAAGGTTAATGTTAAGGTAAAGGTAAAGGTTAATGTTAGGTAAAGGTTAAGGTTAGGGTTAGGTTATAGTTAAGGTCAAGGTTAAGGTTAGGTTAAGGTGAAGGTTAAGGATAAGGTTAAGGTTAAGGTCAAAGTCAGGGTTAAGGTTAAGTTAGGTTAAGGTTACGGGTTTAGTCAGGTTAAGGTTAAGGGTTTGGTCAAGGTTAGGGTTAGGTTATAGTTAAGGTTAAGGTTAAGTAAAGATTAAGGTTAAGGTTAAGGTTATGGGTCTTAACCTTAACCTTCAGTATAACCTAACCTTAACCTTGACCTTAACTATAACCTAACCCTAACCTTGACCAAACCCTTATCATTAACCTTAACCTTAACTAAACCCTTAACCTTAACTTTAACCGTAACCTTAACCTAACCCTAACGTAACATTAACCTTAACTTAACCTTAGCCTTAACCTTAACCTGACCAAAACATTAACCTTAATCTTAACCTTAACTTCACCTTAACCTTAACCTAACCCTAATCTTACCCTTAACCTAATCTTAACCTTAATCTTGACCTTAACCTTAACCTTACCCTTAACATTAAACTTAACCTTGACCTTAACTATAACCTAGCCATAACCTTAACCAAACCCTTAACCTTAACCTTAACCATAACCTTAACCTTCCCATAGCCATAACCTTAACCTTAACCTTGACCTTACCCTTAACCTTAACCTTAATCTTACCCCGTTAACCTTAACCTTAATCTTAACCTAACTAAACCCGTAATATTAACCTTAACCTTAACCTCACTAAACCCATAACTTTAACCTTAACCTTAACGTAACCTTAACCTTAACTTTACCCTTAAGCTAACCTTAACCATAACCATAACCTTAACCTTACCCTTACCTAACCTTAACCTTAACCTAACCTTAACCTTAACCTTTACCTTTACCTAACCTTAACCTTAACCTAACCCTAACCTTACCTTAATCTTAACCCTAACCATAACCTTAACTTTACCCTTAACCTAACCTTGACCTTAACCTTAACTTTAACCTTAAATTAACCTAACCTTAACCTTAACTATAACCTTACCCTTAACCTAACCTTAACCTTAACCTTGACCTTGACCTTGACCTTAACCTTAAACTTAACCTTACCCTTAAGCTTCACCTTAAGCTTAACCTTAACCTGACTAAAACTGTATCCCTTAACCTTAACCTTAACCTAACCTAACCTTAACCTAAACCTAAACCTAACCTTGACCAAACCCTTCACCTTGATTTTAACCTTAACCGTAATCTTAACCTTAACCTTAACCTAACCTTAACCTTGATCTTAACTATAACCGAACCCTAACCTTGACCAAACCCTTAACATTAACCCATAAAGTTAACCTTATCTTTAAGGTTACAGTTAAGGCTAAGGTTAAGGTTATGGTTAAGGTTAAGGTCAAGGTCAAGGTTAAGGTTAAGGTTACGATTAAGGTTAAGGTTAGGGTAAAGTTAGGGTAAAGGTTCAGGTTAAGGTTAAAGTTAAGGTTAAGGTGAAGGTTAAGGTTATGTTAAGGGTAAAGTTAAGGTTAAGGTTAAGGTTAGGTTAAGGGTAAAGTCAAGGTTGAGGTTAGGTTAAGGTTCAAGTTATGGGTTTAGTCAGGTTAAATTTGGGGTAAGGTTAAGGTTAAGCTTAAGGTTAAGATAAGGTTTGGTTAACCTTAACCTTACCCTTAACATTATCTTAACCTTAACCCTAACCTTACCCTTAACCTTAACTATAGCCTAACCCATAACCTTAACCTTCCCAAACCCTTAACCTTAGAATTAACCTTAACCTAACCTTAACCTTACCCATAACCTTCACCTTAATTTTCACCTTAACCTTAGCCTTAACCTAACCAAACATTAACCTTAACCTTAACTTTACCCTTAATGTAACCTTAAATTTAACCTTAACCTTAACTATAACCTAACCCTAACCTTAACCTTAACCTTAACCTAACCTTAACTATATATAATGTAACCCTAACCTTGACCAAACCCTTAACCTTAACCTTAACCTTAACCTGAACATTTACCCTAACCTTAACCTAACCTTAACCTAACCTTAACGTTAACCCTAACCTAAGGTTAAGGTTAAGGTTAAGGTTAAGATTAAGTTAGGTTAAGGTAAGGTTATAGTTAGGTTAAGGTTAAGATTATGATCAAGATAAGATCAATTTTAATGTTAGGTTAAGGTTAAGGTTTAAGGTTATGGGTCTTAACCTTAACCTTCACTATAACCTACCATTAACATTAACCTTAACCTTAACCATAACCTTAACCTTAACCTTGAACTTAACTATAGCCTAAACCTTAACCTTAACCTTCCCATAACTATAACCTTAACCTTAACCTAACCTTAACCTTGACTTTACCTTAACCAAACCTTAACCCCTTAACCTTAACCTTAACCTTCCTATAACCATAACCTTAACCTTGACTTTACCCTTAACCTAACCTTAACCTTAACCTAACTAGACATGTAACCTTAACCTTGACCTTAACCTTAACCTTAAATTCAACCTTAACCTTCTCATAACCTACACTATAATCTAACCTTAACCTTAACTTTAACTTTAACCTTAACCTTAAACTTAAGTTTACCCTTAACCTAACCTTAACCTTAACCTAAGGTTAGGGTTAGGTTATAGTTAAGGTCAAGGTTAAGTTTAAGGTTAAGGGTAAGGTTAAGGTTAGGGTTAAGTTTAAGATCAAGGTTAAAGTTAAGTTTAAGGGTTTGGTCAAGATTAAGGTTAAGTTAAGGTTAAATTTAAGGTTAAGGTTAGGTTAAGGGTAAAGTTAAGTTTAAGTTTAGGTTATAGTTAGGTTAAGTTAAGGGTAAAATTAAGGTTAAGGTTATGGTTAAGGTTAGGGTAATGTTAAAGGTTAAGTTTAAGGTTGTAGGTTTAGTAAATGTTAGGGTTAGGTTAAGGTTAAAGATAAGGTTAAGGTTAGGTTAATGGTAAAGCTTAGGATAAGGTTAAGGTTAAGATAAGGTTAAGGTTAAGGTTAAGGTTAAAGTTAGGTTAAGGGTAAAGTCAAGGTTAAGGTAAAGTTAAGGTTAAAGTTAGGTTAAGGTTAAGGTTAGAGTAGGGTTAGGGTAAAGGTTCAGGTTAAGGTTAAGGGTTTGATCAAGGTTAGGGTTAGCTTATAGTTATGGTCAAGGTAAGGTTAAGGTTAAGGTTAAGGTTGCGGGTTTAGTTAGGTTAAGGTTAAGGTTAAGGGTAAGGTTAGGTTAAGGGTAAAGTTAAGGTTAAGGTTAAAGTTACGAGTTTAGTATTGTTAGGGTAGGGTTAAGGTTAGGTTAAGGGTAAAGTTAAGGTTAAGGTTATGGTTAAGGTTAGTTTCAGGTTCAGGTTAAGGTTTAGGTTAGGGTTAAGGTTAGGGGAAAGTCAAGGTTAAAATTAATGTTAAGGTTAAGGTTAAGGGTTTAGTTAGGTTAAGGTTAAGGTTAAGGGTTTAGTCAGGCTAAGGTTAAGGGTTTATTCAGGTTAAGGTTAATATTAAGGCTATGGGAAGGTTAAGGTTAAGGTTAAGTTAAGGTTAAGGTTAGGGCTAGGTTATAGTTAAGGTTAAGGTTAAGGTTAATTGTAAAGTCAAGGTCAATGTTAAGGTTAAGGGTTTGGTCAAGGTTAGGGTTAGGTTATAGTTAAGGTCAAGGTTAAGGATATGGTTAAGGTAAAGTTAAGATAAGGTAAATGGTAAGGTTAAGGTTAAGGTTAGGTTAAAGTTATGGTTAAGGTAAGGTTAAGGGTAAAGTTAGGGTTATGGTTAGGTTAAGGTTAAGATAAGGTTAAGGGTATGGTTAAGGTCAAGGTCAAGGTTAAGGGTAAGGTTAAGGTAAGGGTAAGGTTAACCTTACCCTAATCTTAACCTTAAATTTGACCTTAACTATAACCTTAACTTGAATAAACCTGTAACCTTAACCTTAATCATAACCTTGACCAAACCCTTAAGATTAGGTTAAGGGTAAAGTCAAGGTTAAGGTTATGGTTATGGGAAGGTTAAGGTTAAGGTTAAGGTTAGGGTTAAGGTTAGGGGAAGGTTAAGGTGAAGGTTAGGTTAAGGGTAATGTTAAGGTTAAGGTCAGGTTAATGTTAACATTAACCCTTAACCTTATATTACCCTTAACCTTAATCTAAACCTTAAATTTACCCTTAACATAACCTTACCTTAACCTTAACCTTAACCTTAACCTTTAACTTTAACCTAACCTTAACCTTAACATTAACTTAACCCTAACCTTGACATAACCCTTAACCTTAACCTTAACCTTAACCTTCCCCTAACCTTAACCTTAACCTTACCCTTAACCTTCATCTTCACCTTCACCTTAACCTTAAACTTTACCTTAAGGTTAAGGTTATGGTAAGGTTAAGGTTAAGGTTACAGGTTTAGTTAGGTTGAGGTTAAGGTTATAGTTAAGGTCAAGTTTAATGTTAAGGTTAGGTTAAGGTTAACATTACCCTTACCTTAACCTTAACCTTGACCTTACCCTTAGGTTAAGGTTAGGTTAACCTAAGGGTAATGTTAAGATTAAGGTTAAGGTTAGGTTAAGGTCAAGGTTAAGGTTAAGATTAGGTTAACGGTAAGGTTAACTTTAGGTTAAGGTTAATATTATGGTTAGGTTAAGGGTTGAGGGTAACGTTAAGGGTAAATTTAAGGTTAAGGTTAAGGATAAGTTCAAGGTTAATGTTACGTTCAGGGTAAATTCAAGGTTAAGGTTAAGATTAGGTTAATGGTAAAGTCAAGGTTAAGGTGAAGGTGAAGGTGAAGGGTAAGGTTAAGGCTAAAGTTAAGGTTAAGGTTATGGTTAAGGTTAAAGTTAGATTATAGTTAAGGTCAAGGTTAAGGTTAGGTTATGGTGAAGGTTAAGGCTAAAGTTAAGGTTAATGGTGAAGGTTAAGGGTAAGGTTAAGGTTAAGACCTGTATCTTTAACCTTCACCCTTAACCTTAACCTAACCTTAACCTTAACTTTAACCTTACTAAACCCGTAACCTTAACCTTAACCTTGACCTTAACTTTACCCTTAACCTTGAACTTAACCTTGACCTTAACTATAACCTAACCCTAATCTTAACCTTAACTTTAAATTTACCCTTAACCTTCACCTTAACCTTAATTTTTCCCTTAAACTTAACCTTAACTATAACCTTAACCTTAACCTTAATTTTAACTTAACCTAACCTTAACCTTAACCTTCCCCTTGACCTTAACCTTAACCTTAACCTTGACTTTACCCTAACCTAACTTAAACGTTACCCATAACCTAACCCTAACCTTGAGGTTAGGTTAACCTTGAACAAACCCTTAACCTTAACCTAGACCTTAACCTAACCTTAACCTTAACCTTAACCTTATCTTAACCTTAACCTAACCTTAACCTTAACCTAACCATAACCATAACCTTACCATTAACCTGAGCCTTAACCTTGACCTTAGCTTAACCTAACCCTAACTGTTGTGTAACCAGCTCCAAAAAGAGAAGAAAAGAGATATCAACGCCTTAGAAATTAGCCACTTCGAGGGGGAAACCTCCAATAAATTACATAATATGAAAAATTCTCGGATGATACAAATGAACAACACCTCCTTCTATATATAGGAGTCCATGGGGCCACAATATAATCCTAGTGGGGCCACAATGTAATCATAGCCGACCTAACAATAATAATGTAAGGGCACAATAATAACAATATGGGGGTTACAGGGGTACAATAATAACAATAAGGGGGGCTACACTAACATAATAAGGGGCTACACTATTAATATAGGGACTTAACATGCCCCTCTCCTTCAAACGAGTGTTGTCCTCAACGCTTGATTATTTCTTGATGCTTCTGTATAAAATTCTCATCCTCCCATGTGAAATCTTCTACAGGAAAGTTCTTCCACTTGCTGAGATACTCTGAAATTGATCGTACTTGTTGATTTCTTGTTTCTATGACTGCTTCATAACTTCTTTCGATGTCATGTTGATCTTCCTGTTGTTTCATTAGATTCTGCACCAAAGTTGGGTTATCCTTTGAGAGTTGGAGAACTTGTTGTTGATGCTCGATGTGATCTTCCACTAATTTATCATCCATATTTGTTATTATTTGATCCTTCAAACAATCCAACTTAACCTCCATTTCTTTTTTTAAACCATCTATTTCATCTTCAATTGCTCTTCATAAGATCGAAACCTGTTGCACTTGGTACCATAATTTTGATATCTCATACTGCAACTCTTCCTCTTCATGCATCATAGTATAGCTTTTTGAGGGATTAATGGGTATGGAATTATTTTTATGGGGCATCTTTTAGAACTCAATACTGATATATATTCTACAATATGCCCTTGGAATCAATTCAAATTGATTCTTGAAACAAGATTTATGCAATTCGGAAAAAAAATACACACCTTTTTCTTGCTTTTGAGGAGCTCGATATTGAAATTGTATTATATTTGTGATTGTAGCACTTCAATATTTAATTTTTGGTACCAACGTATCCCTCTAAATTATATTTCGAATTCCATAGGTCTGACCTGATTTGGATTCTCCAAGACAAAGTTGTGTCCAATCTCCTACAATGACCTAATTCTGGATTGGTTTAGTAGAGCGAAATTGTACGACTTTCCACGTGTCAATTTTTAATCCTTTGTCTCTGAAACTGATAGCCAAGAAACTAAATTATGTGTATTTACGACCACTTTTTACGGCACTCCAATCCGATGCCCAGAGAGAGAGTTATTGAACTTTTCCCACGATCACCTCTTTGATATGAAATTCAGGAGCTTGAAAAAGCACTACCTTCCACAGATCATATCTCCCAAAATGTTGTGAACCAAGCTCTGAAAGTTTTTGACGAATTTCCTCAGGATTTCAGCTTCGCATCATATGAATTATAGATTCTAAACCTTCGTAAAAAAAAATTTATAGCACAAATTCCATGATGACCTGTTTAGGAGCCTGAAAAAAGACCTAACTTCCACAGATGATATCTACGAAAATATTGCGAACCAAGCTCTGAAATATTTAGACAATCTTCCTCAGGTTTTCAGCTTTTCACCCTAAAATTTTCAGCTTCTGAAACTTCATAGAAAAAAATTTATAGCGAAAATGCCACAATGACCTATTTGGAGCAGCGAAACCCTAGAATCCAAAGCTCTGATACCAAATGTTGTGTAACCAGCTCCAAAAAGAGAAGAAAAGAGATATCAACGCCTTATAAATGAGCCACTTCAAGGGGGAAAACTCCAATACATTACATAATATGAACAATTCTTGGATGATACAAATGAACAAAACCTCCTTCTATATATAGGAGTCCATGGGGCCACAATATAATCATAGTGGGGCCACAATGTAATCCTAGCTGACCTAACAATAATAATGTAAGGGCACAATAATAACAATATGGGGGTTACAGGGGTACAATAATAACAATAAGGGGGGCTACACTAACATAATAAGGGGCTACACTATTAATATAGGTACTTAACACTAACCTTGACCTTAACCTTAACCTTAACCTTACCCTAACCTTGACTTAACCTTAACTTTAAATTTACCCTAAACTTAACTTTAACCTTACCCTTAACCTTAACCTTGACCTTATCTTAACCTTAACCTAACCTTAACCTTGACTTTACCTTAACCTAACCCTAACCTTGAACTTGACTTTACCTTAACCCCTTAACCTTAACCTTAACTTAACCTTAATCTAACCTTAACTATAGCCTAACCCTAGCCTTGAATAAACCCTGAACCTTAACCTTAAGCTAACCTTAACCTTGAATTTATGCTTAACCCTAACCTTAACCAAAACCTTTACATTACCGTAACCTTATCCTTAACCTTTACCTTAACGTAACCTTAATCTGACTAAACCCGTAACTTGAACCTTATCCTATCATTAACCTTGACTTTACCCTTAACCCTAACCTTAACTATAAAAGTTACCTTAACATAACCTTAACCTTACCCTTAACCTTAACCAGGACTTTATCCTTAACCTAACCTTAACCTTAGGTTATGGGAAGGTTAAGGTTAAGGTTAATGTCTTAAGGTTATGCTAAGGTAAAGTCAAGTTTAGGGTTAGGTTATAGTTAAGGTTTAGGTTAGGTTAAGGGTAAGATAAGGTTAAGGTTAAGGTTAATTTTAAGGTTAGGTCAAGGTCAAGGTCAAGGTTAAGGGTAAATTTAAGGTCAAGGTTAGAGTTAGGTTATAGTTAAGGTTTAGGTTAGGTTAAGGGTAAAGTCAAGATTAAGATTAGGTTAAGGTTAAGGGTTTGCTTAACGTTAGGTTAAGGTTAAGGTTAAGGTTAAGGATTTGGGTAAGGTTAGGTTAGGGTTCAAGTTAAGGTTATGGTTAGAGTAATTTTAGGGTAATGTTAAGGTTATGGTTAGAGTAAAGTTAAGGTTATGGTTAGGGTAAGGTTAGGGTTAAGGTTAATGTTAATATTAAGGCTAAGGTTAAGGATTTAGTTAAGGTGTTAAGGTTAAGGTTAATGTTAAGGGTTTGGTCAAGGTAAGGCTTAGGTTATCGTTAAGGTCAAGGTGAAGGTTATGGTTAAGTTAAGGTTAAGATAAGGTTAATGGGAAGGTTAAGGTTAAGGTTAAGGTTAGGTTAAGGTTATGGTTAAGGTAAGGTTAAGGGTAAAGTTAAGGTTAAGGTTAGGTTAGGTTAAGCTTAAACTTAAGGTTAAGATCAGGTTGAGTTTAAGGTTAGGTAAAGATTAAGGTTTAAGGTTACGGGTCTTAACCTTAACCTTCACTATAACCTAACCTTAACATTAACCTTTACCTAAACTTAACCTTAAGGTTGGGTTAAGGTTAAGGTTAAGATTAGGTTAAGGTTAGGTAAATGTTAAGATTAGGGTAAGGTTAAGGTTATAGGTTTAATTAGGTTAAGCGTAAGGTTAAAGTTAAGGATTTGGTCAGGGCTAAGGTTAGGTTAATTGTAAAGTTAAGGTTCAGGTTAAGGTTAAAGGTTAAGGTTAGTTTAAGGGTAAAGTTAAGGTCAAGTTTAGGGTTAGGTTATAGTTAAGGTTAATATTAGGTTAAGGGTAATGTCAAGGTTAACCTTAAGCTTCCCATAACCTTAACCTTAACCTAACCCTTAAGGTTAAGATAAGGTTAAGGGTACAAGTTTAGTAAGGTTAAATTTAAGGTTAAGGTTACATTAAGTGTAAAGTCAAGGTTAAGGTTAGGTTAAGGGTAAAGTTAAGGTTAGGTTAGGGTTAAGGTTAAGGGTTTGGGAAGGTTAAGGTTAAGGTAATGTTAAGATAATGTTAAGGGTAAGGTTAATGTTAAGGTTAGGTTAAGGTTATGGTTAAGGTAAGGTTACATTAGGGTTTAAGTTTAAGATTAGGTTAGGTTGAGGTTAAGATAAGGTTAAGGCGAAGGTTAACTTAACTTTACACTTAAGGTTAAGGTTACGCTAAGGGTAAACTCAAGGTTAATGTTAGGTTAAGGTTAAGATAAGGTTAGGTTAAGGGTAAAGTTAAGGTGAAGGTTAAGGTTATGGTTATGGGAAGGTTAAGGTTAAGGTTAAGTTTAAGTTTAAGGTTATGTTAGGGGTAAAGTCAAGGTTAAGGTTAGGCTATGGTTAAGGTTAAGGTTATGGGAAGGTTAAGTTTAAGATAAGGTTAAGGTTAAGGTTAAGGTTAGGTTAGGCTAAGGTTAAGGTTAGGTTAAGGGTTTGGTCAAGGTTAACGTTAGGTTAAGGGTAAGGTTAAGGTTATGGGTAAAGTTAAGGTTAAGGTTAAGGTAAGTTTAAGGTTAAGGTTAAGGTTAGGGGAAGGTTAAAGTTACAACTAGGTTAAGGTAAAGGTTATGGGAAGGTTAGGCTTAAGGTTAAGGTTAAGGTCAAGTTTAGGTTATAGTTAAGGTCAAGGTTAAGGTTAGGTTATAATGAAGGTTAAGTTTAAAGTTAAGGTTGAGGTTAAGGTAAAGGGTGAGGTTAACCTTAAAACCCGTAACCTTAACCTTCACCCTTAACCTTAACCTAAACTTAATCGTAACCTTCACCTTACTAAACCCATAACCTTATCCTTAACCTTAACCTTGACTTTACCCTTAACCTAACCTTAACCTTAACTATAACCTAACCCTAACCTTGACCTTAACCTTACCCTAACCATAACCGTAAACTTAACCTTACCTTAACCTAACTTAACCTTAACCTTGACCTTAACCTTAACCTTAACCTTAACCTTAACCTTACCCGTAACCTTAACCTTAACTTTACCCTTAACCTAGCCTTAACCTTAACCTTACCCTTAACCTTATCTTAACCTTAACCTTAACCTTACCCTTAACCTTCACCTTAACCTTAAATTTACCCTTAACCTTTACTTTACCCTTAATCTTAACGTTAACCTTGACTTTACCCTTAACCAAACCTTAACCTTAACCTTCACCTTAACTTGACTAAACCCGTAACCTTAACTTTAACCTAACCTTAACCTTAACATTAAACTTCCCATAACCTTAACCTTAACCTTAACCTTAACTATAACCTAACCTTAACCTTGACCTTAACTATAACCAAACCGTCACCTTGACCAAACGCTTAAGATTAACCTTAACATTGAACTTAACCTTAACCTTAACCTTAACCTTACCCTTAAACTTAACCTTGACCTTAACTATAACATAACCCTAACCTTAAACTAACCTTAACTTTGACCAAACCCTTAACGTAACCTTAACCTTGACTTTACCCTTAACGTAACATTGACCTTGACCTTACCCTTAACATTAACCTTAACCTTAACCTGAGTAAACCCATTACGTTAACCTTAACCTTAACCTTACCCTTAGAATTAAACTTAACCTTGACCATAACTATAACCTAACCCCAACCTTAACCAAACCTTAACCTTAACCTTACCCTTTACGTAACGTTAACCTTGACTTTACCCTTAACGTTAACCTTACCCTTGACCTAATCTTAACCTTACCCTAACCTTAACCATAACCTTACCCTTAACCTTAACCTAAACCTAACCTTTTCCTTAACCTTAACCTTATCCTTATCTTAACCTTAACCTTAACCCTAACCTTAGCCTTAAACTTAAGGTTAAAGTTATGGGTAAGGTAAGGTTAAGGTTAGAGTTAGATTATAGTTAAGGTCAAGGTTAAGATTAGGTTAAGATAAAGATTAAGGTTAAGGTTAAGTTAAGGTTAATGTTAAGGGTTTGGTTAAGGTTAAGTTTAAGGTTAGGGTTAAGGTTAAGGTTAAGATTAGGTTAGGTTAATTTTAAGATAAGGTTAAGGGTAAGGTTAAGGTTACGTTAAGGGTAAAGTCAAGGTTAAGGTTAGGTTAAAGTTAAGATAAGGCTAAGGTTAAGGTTAAGGTTAAGGTTACGGTTACGTTTAGGTTAAGGTTAAGTTAAGGTTAAGGTTAATGTTAAGGGTTTGGTCAAGGTTAGGGTTAGGTTATAGTTAAGGTTATGGGAAGGTTAAGGTTAAGGTTAAGGTTAAATTAAGTAAAGGTTAAGTTTAAGGATAAGTAAAGGTTAAGGTTAAGGGTAAGGTTAAGGGTTAGGTTAAGCTTACGGTTAAGGGTTTGGTCAAGGTTAGGGTTAGGTTAAGTTTAAGGTTAAGCTTA
This sequence comes from Pinus albicaulis, assembly GCA_034641835.2. Classification (NCBI taxonomy): domain Eukaryota; kingdom Viridiplantae; phylum Streptophyta; class Pinopsida; order Pinales; family Pinaceae; genus Pinus; species Pinus albicaulis. The sequence goes on along the minus strand of JAXQQM020069424.1, from coordinate 181,493 downwards.
CGTTAAGGGTAAGGTTAAGGTTATGGTTAGGTTAAGGTTAAGGTTAAGGGTAAAGATAAGGTTATGGTTAAGGTTAAGGTTAAGGTTAAGGTTAGGTTAATGTTAAGGTCAATGATAATGTTAAAGGTAAGGTTATAGTTAGGTTAAGGTTAAGGTTTGGGTTAAGTTAAGGTTAAGATAAGCTTAAGGTTAATCTTAGGTTAAGGGTAAAGTCAAGGTTAAGGTAAAGTTAAGGTTAAGGTTAGGTTAAGGTTAAAGTTAGGGTAATCAGGTTAGGGTAAAGGTTAAGGTTAAGAGTTAAGGTTAAGGTTAAGTGTTTGGTCAAGGTTAAGGTTAGGTCACTAACCATAACCTTAACCTTAACCATAACCTAACCTTAACCTTATCTTAACCTTAACTATAACCTAACCCTAACCTAACCTTGACCTTGACCTTGACCTTGACCTTTACCTTAACCTAACATTAACTTTAACCTTAACGTTATCTTACCCTTAACCTTAAACTTAACCTTCCCAAACCCTTGACCTTAGCCTTAACCTTAATCTAACCAAACCCATAACCTTAACCTTAACCTGAACATAAATTTACCCTTATCTTAACCTTAACCTTAACCTTAACTTTAACCCCACCCTTACCTTAACCTTAAGGGTAAAGTTAAGGTTAAGGTTAAGGTTTGGCTTTAGTCAGGTTAAGCTTAAGGTTAAGGTTAGGGTTAGGGTTAGGTTATAGTTAAGGTTAAGGTTAGGTTAAGGGGAAAGTCAATGTTGAGGTTAAGGTGAAGATTAAAGGTAAGGTTAAAGTAAAGTAAAGGTTAGTTTAGGTTAAGGTAAGGTTAAGGTTATGGTTATGGGAAGGTTAGGTAAAGGTTAAGGTTATGGGAATGTTAAGGTTAAAGTTAGGTTAAGGTAAGGTTAAGGTTAAGGATAAGGTCAATGTTAAGGTTACCCTAACTATAACTTTACCCGTAACCTTAACCTAGCCTTAACCTTAACCCTAATCTTAACCATAACTTTACCCTTAACCTAACCTTAACCTTATATTAACCTTAACCTAACCTTAGCCTTGACTTTACCCTTAACGTAACCTTAACCTTAATCTTATATTAACCTTAACCTAACCTTAACCTTAACTATAACCTTAACATTAATCTTCCCATAATAATAATGTTAACCTTGACTTTACCCTTAACCTAACCTTAACCTAAACCTTAACCTTAACCTCACTAACCCCGTAACCTTAAGCTGAACCTAACCTTAAACTTGACCTTAACTGTAACCTAAACCTAACCTTAACCCTTACCTTACCCATAACTTTAACCTTAAGGTTTAGGTTAAAGTTAAGGTTAAGGTTAATGTTAAAGTTAGGCTAGGTTAATATAAGGATAAGGTTAGCGTTAAGTTTAAGTTAAGTTTAATTTTATGGCTAAGGGTTTGGTCAAGGCTAAGGTTAGGTTATACTTAAGGTCAAGGTTAAGGTTATGGGAAGGTTAAGGTTAAGGTTAAGGTTTGGTCAAGGTTAGGGTTAGGTTATGGGTAAGGTTAAGGTTAGGTTAAGGTTATGATTAGGTTAAGGTTAAGATTAGGTTAAGGTTAAGGTTAAGGTTAAGGGTTTGGTCAAGGTTAGGGTTTGGTTATAGTTAAGGTTAGGTTTGGTTAATGTTAAGGTCAAGGTTAAGGGTAAGGTTAAGACTAGGTTAAGGTTAATATTAGGTTAAGGGTAAATTTAAGGTTAAGATTAGGTTAAGGGTAAACTTAAGGTTAACGTTAGGGTTAAGGTTAAAGTTAAGGATAAGGTTAAGGGTTTGGTCAAGGTTAGGGTTATGTTATAGTTAAGGGTAAGATCAAGGTTAAGGTAAAGGTTAGGGCAAAGTTAAAGTTGAGGTTAAGGTTAGGTTAAGGTTAAGGTTAAGGTTAAGGGTTTGGTCAAGGTTAGGGTTAGATTAAGGGGGTAAGGTTAAGGTTAAGGGTTTGGTCAAGGTTAGGGTTAGGTTAACCTTAACCTTAATCCTTACCATTAACCATAACCTTAATCTTAACGTGACCAAACCTTAAACTTAACCTTAACCAACCCAAACCCTTAACCTTAACCTTAACTCAACCCTTACTTTAACCTTACCCTTACCCTTATCCTTACCCTTAACCTTCACCTTAACCTTAACCTTAACCTTAATTTTAACCTGACCAAACCTTAACCTTAACCTTAACTTTACCCTTAAACTAACCTTAACTTTAATCTTGACCTTAACTATAACCTAACCCTAAATATAACCTTAAGAATAACGCTATCTTTACCCTTAACCTTAACCTTAACCTCACCTTAACTATAACCTAACCCTAACCTTGACAAAACCCTTACCTTAAACTTAACTTAACCTTAACTTTAACCTTCCCATAACCATAACCTTAACCTAACTTAGCCTTAACCTTTACCTTGACCTTAACCTTAACCTTAACCTTACCCTTAACCTTCACCTTTACCTAACCCTAACCGTAACCTTAACCTTAACCTTAACCTTCCCATAACCTTAACCCTACCCTTAACCTTAACTTTACCCTTAACCTAACCTTAACCTTAACTTCAACCTTAAATTAACCTAACCTTAACCTTAACATAACCGTAAGCTTAAACTTACCTTAACCTAACTTAACATTAACCTTGACCTTTAACCTTAACCATAACCTTATATTTACCCTTAACCTTACCTTAACCATAACTTTACCTTTAACCTAATATTAACCTTAAACTAACCTTAACCTTGACCATAACTATAAACTAACCCTAACCTTGACCAAACCCTTAACCTTAATATTAACGTTAACCTTAACCTTACCCCCTTAAACTAACCCTAACCTTGACCAAACCATTAACCTGAACCTTAACCTTAACCTAATCTTAACCTTAACTTTAAATTTACCTTAACCTTAACCTTAACCTTAACCTTAAGTATAACTTAACCTTAACCTTGATCTTAACTATAACCTAACCCTAACATTGACCAAACCCTTAACCTTAACCTTAATCTTAACATTACCCTTAACCTTGAATTTAAATTTAACCTTCCCCTAACCTTAACCTTAACCCTAATGTTGACCAAACCCTTAACCATAACCTAACCCTAACCCTAACCCTAACTTTAACTATAACCTAACCATAACCGTAACCTGACATTAATATTAACTTTACCCTTAACCTTGAATTTCACCTTAACCTTCCCCTAACCTAACCTAACCTTAACCTTCCCATAACCATAAACTTAAACTTAACCTTAACATTAACCTGACTGAACTCGTAACCTTAACCTTAAATTTAAGGTTAAATTTAAGGTTAGGGTTAAGGTTAAGGTTAAGGTTAAGTTTAGGGGAAGGTTAAAGTTAAATTCAAGGTTAAGGGTAAAGTTAAGGTTAAGGTTAGGTTAAGGTTAAGGGTAAGGTTGGGGTTAAGGTTAGGGTAAGGTTATAGTTAAGATTAAGATAAGGTTAAGTTAAAGGGGAAGGTTAAGGTTAAGGTTAAGGCTAAGGTTAGGTTAAGTTAGGGTTAAGGTTAAGTTTTTTTCAAGGTGAGGGTTACGTTATAGTTAAATTTAAGGTTAGGGTTAGGTTATAGTTAAATTTAAGTTTAAGGTCAAGGTTAATGGTAAGGTTAAGGTTAGCTTAAGGTTAAGATTATGTTAAGGGTAAAGTTAAGTTTATGGTTAGGGTGATATTAGGGTTAAGGTTAGGGGAAGTTCAAGGTTAAAGTTAGGTTAAGGGTAAATTCAAGGTTAAGGTTAAGGTTAAGGTTATGGTTATGGGAAGGTTAAGGTTAAGGTTAGGTTATATTTAAGGTTAAGGGTTTGGTCAACGTTAGGGTTATGTTAAGGTTAAGGTTAAGGTTAGGTTAAGGGTAAAGTGAAGGTTAAGGTTATCGTTATGGGAAGGTTAAGGTTAAGGTAAAGGTAAAGGTCAAGGTCAAGGTTAAGGGTAAGATAAGGTTAAGGTTAAGGTTAAGGTTAAGGTTAAGGTCAAGGTCAAGGTTAATGTTAGGTTAACATTAGGGTTAGGTAAAGGTTAGGGCTGAATTTTAAGGGTAAGGTTAAGGTTATGGTTAAGGTTAAGGTTAAGGTTAGATTAAGGTTAAGGTCAAGGTTAAGGTTATGTTAAGGTAAGGTTAAGATAAGGTTAAGGGTTAAGGTTAAGGGTTACGGGTTTAGTCAAGTTAACGTTAAGGTTAAGGTTATGGGTTTAGTGAGGTTAAGGTTAAGGTTAAGGTTAACGGGGTAAGGTTAAGGTTAAGGTCAAGGTCAAGGTTAATATTAAGTTAGGTTGAGGTTAAGGGTTTGGTCAAGGTTAGGGTTAGGTTATAGTTGAGGTCAATATTAAGGTTAGGTTAAGGTTAAGGTTAAGGTTATTGTTAAGGTTAAGTTTAAGGTTAGGTAAAGGTTAGGTTAAGGTTAAGGTTAGGTTAATTTTAGCCTTGACCTTGACCTTAACCTTAACCTTAACATTACCCTTAACCTAACCTTAACCTTAACCTAACCGTAACGTTAACCTTAACATTCCTATAACCATAACCTTAACCTTAACATTAACCTTAACTTAACCTTAACCTTTAACTAACCTTAACCTTAACCTTAACCGTATCCATAACCTTAACCTTAACCTTATCCTTTACCTTAACCTTAACCTATCCTTAACCTTTACCTTAAGTATAACCTAACCCTAACCATGACCAAACCCTTAACCTTAACTATAACCTAACCCTAACCTTAACCAAACCCTTAACCTTAACCTTTTCTTACCCTTAACCTTAACTTATCCTTAACGTTAACATTAACATTAACCTTGACCTAACTGTAACCTTAGCCTTACCTTAACCTAACTTAACATTAACCTTAACATTAGGTTAAGGGTAAAGTCAAGGTTAAGACTCAGGTTAAGGTTAAGGGTAAAATTAAGGTTAGGTTAAGGGTAAAGTTAAGGTTAAGGTTAGGGTAAGATTAAATTTAAGGTTAATGTTAAGGGTTTGGTCAAAGTTAGGGTTAGGTTATAGTTAAGGTGAAGGTTAAGGTTAGGTTAAGGTTAAGGTTAAGGTTAAGGTTAGGGTAAAGGTTATGGTTAAGGTTAGATAAAGTTTAAGGTTAAGGTTAATTTTAAGGTTAAGGGTAAGATTAAGGTTAAGGTTAGGTTAAGGTTAAGGTTAGGTAAGGGTAAGGGTAAGGTTAAGGTTAAGGTTAATGTTATGGTTAAGTTTAGGTTAAGGGTAATGTTAGGCTTTTGTAATTTATTAGAAATATTGGCAGAGTCCAATTACAAAAACAACATTGTTTCAACCACTTTGGGATTCTAGGATCTAGCCCTCCTGAATCCGGAGAGGGATCTCTCCAAATAAGTGCAAAGATGGATTTGTCTTTGAAGTTTTGGGGTTATGATGTTAGACTAGTTGTGAGGACCAAGGGTTTGGTTTTGTTTTTGGATGGTTGAACATGATTGTTGTTAGAGGCGGAAAGATCTATATGCAAATAGGCTCAAAGGTGAGAAGTTGCAAGCAATCCAGAGTAAGCTTCGATCTAGAAAGAAGATAATTGCATGTTTTCAGTCCATTAGGCTATGGAGTCATAATAGGATTTAATTGGAACGATAAGAGGCAAGAGTGGTCCATGGGGCAAGTCATCTATGTCTAAGGATCTCTTTAAAGGTTTGATTTATGGGATGGAGTGATACAATAAGAAAGGGAGGTAACGGATGAAGAACAAAGAGCAGCCCAGGATCTGGTAAGTACTTTGAAACTAGCCAGCCTTTGACCAGGAACTTAAGAAAAACATAGAAGCAAACTAGGATCTGGTGAGTACTTTGAAACTAGCTAGCCTTTGATACACTTCTAATAGAAAACATATAAAAAAAGAGGGAAACTTGAAGGCAACCTTTAGAGCAGCAACTAGCAAGCCGGGCTCACCACAAATCCTCTCCTAGCTCTTCTCTATTCGGTTACAGCCAAGACAATCACAAAGATAACATAAAATGGCCTAAGATCTGATAAGTACTTTGAAACTAGTCAGCTTTTAACACATTCTAAGGGAAACAATCAGACAGTTTGATCAGACAAGATTGGGACCAAGGCTCACCATATCTTTCTCAGTTCATCTTCACACAACATATACAGAAAGTAACATTCAAAAATAATATTCAGCTAATACAATAAGATGAGGGAACACCAACATTCCTATGCTTAAACTGAATTGAATCATTTCCAAACAAAACAGTTGAAAGAAAACATTTAATAAAGGTTTCTCAGCCAGAGAAGGTTACTGATATACAGTAGGTTCTAACCCTGTTTAAACTTTTCTTTACAACAGAAAATGGAACATAATGAAAACAGAAATAAAATAACAAGTTACAATAAGAATAACATCACCATCAACATAGACCAGGATCCCATAAACTAGCTTGTATTGACACTCCAAACCAGTTACAATCTTCAGAGTTCAATGTTTTAATTCACCTTTCTTTCATAACCTAACTTATCTTCTACAAACAGAGCTCCAAGAGCCAATGAAACCACTATTTACAACATAAGTTTTCCGCCCAATTACATTACAATGCTTCAGCAATTTATATTAACAACCAACCCCTCACTCATCTTCTAGTGAAGTATTTATAGAAGGATGAGGAGGTGAGATCTGATAAAAGATCTCAAACCAATTAACATAGTCAATAATGTCCTTCTCGGCCCTTGGGGGCTCAAAGAAGAAAATGTATAAGTGTTCTACTGCATTAACTGATTTACACTTATGTTTTTAGCTTGGTGGGAGCTTTGTTGACCTTTGAGGTTCTGTGTACAATTAGGGTTACTCTGCCGACATTATGTCATTAAATTCTAGGCAGAATTAATGTCTTCGGATGCTTCAAGGAAAAATATCTGATCATGCTTCATAAATTTAGCTACTGATTGAGTGTTCTCAGACAATAGGTGGTGCTGTGGTAGCTGAGGAATCAATTTTCCCCAGATATGGCGTTGGAGGAAATATGTCTGATAAACACTTTTAGGTTTTCTCTTTTAAACTATGTTTTGAGTCGGGGATTAGGTTTTTGATAACTGTCTTAGCCATAATCCCCACTCATCTGATCATTAACTCTCTGTATTGGTTCATCTCTGTCTTTCTGCAATCGGATACTCTTTCTCTGTGATTTCTTCATCCTTTCCAAGTTTGACAGGGGTGCATGGCAACAAAGGCTCATGAAACCTTGTTGACAACATAGCTCTACATCCTATGGTCGATCTCTTTTGAAAAATCTAAAGAATGAGAATCGTCACCCTCGTCCTTCGAATATTTCTCAAACATGGCGTAACGAACCTTAAACCTGCAAAATACAAACAAAATTTATGAAATGCTGCATTTGTATTGGAAAATCTGCATCGGAGGACATGCAGGAGAAGGGGGTGATCAAAACTGTTGATCGCGCTGTGATCAATGGTCGGGAGCGATTTGGAAAGTCCACGGAGGAAAAAAGGTTGACCGCGCAATGGAATCAGGAAATTGAATGCGGGCCGTCGATCTGCAGAGATCGATGACAGAGATGGATTTTCAGTTGCGCCAGGGTCCAGCTAAATTGCATGCAGCTTGATTAAAGGGTGGGTGACTTCAATGAATGACAACCGTTGGATGCGGGGGTCTCAATCTGATGGCTATTGCTAATTCCACTAGGCGGCCTTCGTCCGACGGATAACGTGCGGGGAGCTGAATTTATGTAGTGGTTTTGGAATGGTACGGAGGACGTGTGTCAAGAGGTGTGTGGAATCGCTGGGCCTCAGGCCAAAACAACCTTTGCTCGAAGAGTGGTGCGGAATAAACCGCGCGGATTCGAGAAGTGGTGTACAGTTGGGGGGGTCCACACCATAAGTCGTGCGCCGCGCCGTCCGATCTGCGGAGTAGATCGACGGTGTAGATTATTTCAAAATTTATATGGGCGAAGAACTTTAGAAATTAATAAAAACTCGATTTTCATAGTTACCAAGGTTTTTGGAGTTTTCGGGCGGAGGAAATTTATTGGAAGGGTAAGCGCCCGATGGTTACAGCGGTTGGTTCCGGCGTTCAGGCGCATGGAGGAAAAAGAGGTAGGGGGCTTAGCCATAGGGGCTTAAGTCCAACGTATAGAAAAGATGTGTTTTCTTTGGTTTTTAAGGGGAAATAAAGGTTCTGGTAGGCCAAGAGTGAGTCTTAGACCTTTTAGGAAATGGATTTAAATGAAGGAAAAGGAAGAAACATGAAGTTGAAGGGTTTTCAAGGGAGATGGAGAAAAGGAACTGATATTAGTTTTGAGGAGAAGGGAAGGAAAAGGGGTCCTTTGCAGCAGTATTTAACTGTGGATTTTTGTAGGATTTCAGAGGTTCTTAGGATGAAAACAACAGTGTGGGATATGGATAGAGGGAAAAGGCTGGAGGCCTTATAGAGACTTCAAGAGCCAACAAATTTTAGTGAAAAAATTTGTTCCTTGGAGGCTCCCAAAATATTTAGCCACCTTTGGTATAACAAAATATTATAGGTGGCTAACAGTGGCTCCACATGGGGATGGTGCCTTCTTGAAGGCATCAAGAATTCAGACTTGATTCTCTGGGAGGTAGGCCTGTGCCTGATCCATTCTTTTCTCTGGGATGCTTACCAGGTGCGTCATCCATTGGATTTATCTTCTTTTGCTGGATGATCTTGCTCTACTTTTGAAAAATAAGATCAGTTATGAAAGAATAATGGACTTCATCAATACAACTTTGTACCTACCCAATCCTACTGATCTAGCATTTTTTTCTTCATCAGAGTGCTCTTGGATTGGAAAACTCTTTACAGAACATTTTATTCTTTTTTAAAGCATAAAAACTAATCTAATTCTACTCCTTATTTCTCCCTGAACTCAGATTAAACAGTTGAGCTCAGATGTTTCTCTACCTAATCTATTGTCTGTTGGGATTAAATTGTCCAACAAACTTTCATTCTCTAAATTCTAAAACAGAAATATAAAAACAGTCAAGTCAAGATTAAGCTATTTGACTTGTTGTGATCTATGGCATAAAAACAAGCTGCACATAGATTATTATTTGCAGAAAAACTGAAATTAAAAATAGAAGGCTTAAGATCTGAAAGTTTAAGTATTGCCTTCTCTTTGCTTCACCGCTCCGTTTTAACTCTTGTGTTGAGATGTCTTTTCTTTTCTTCTGGTTCAGGTTTTGAGCTGATTAGAACTAGGTTCTCACATCTCTTGACTCAATGTTTGAAGCAGATTTGAGTCACTCTCTTTTTGGATACTTTGGTTCAGATTTTGAGTTTATTTGAACCTTCATTCTCTATCCTAATCTATCTACTGATAAGCCAAGATTAAATAGTGTGGAAAATCGCATTCATTATCTATCACCAGAAAAATTTAAAGCTAATTATTCAAGATTAAACAGTTTGACTAACTAGAAGTGTGTTTTGAGGAGAGGCATTTGAACTTGCACACTTTGAGATTTATTTCTCTTTTTGACATGGAGCTCTGCCTTTCTTGTTTTTTGTTCTGCCCTCTTTTCATTTTTCTCTGTTTTTGTATTTTTTGATTCTTCATAACTTTAAATGCAATGGTGGATGGACTATTTACAATGGAAAAAGGTAAAAGGCTTCAAAACATAAGAATGGATCAAGAGAAGTAATGTTTAAGCATCCTGCCATTGACAGGACCCCCAAAAAATTATGTTCCATCCAGCTCGTGTAAGAAAAATGCATTATTACCAGCAATTGAATGAACAAAGTAAGGGCCAAGCCATAGGTTGTCAAATTTTCCATGCTTGCCCTTTTCTTCCCTTCTTGAGTCCCACTTTAAAACTTTGTCCCCAATATTGAAATTGCTAGCCTTTGTTCTTCTATCAAATATCTTCTTGATACTTTCTTGTTTCTGTAATGCTTTGTTATACACTTCTTCCCTGATTTGCTGAAGATGAATGGTCTGATTTATTCTTCTGGTCATGTAATTTTCTTCAGTCTGCAGTTCTTGGATCAACTTCATAACTGGTACACCAAGTCTGTTAGGAAAAATTGCATCTGTACCATACACAAGCTGAAAAGGTGACATACCAATAGATTTCTTCAAAGTTAATCTATCAGCCCAAAGTGCATGGATCAGCTTTATGTGCCAAGATTTTTTATTGTCCTCCAATAGTTTCTTGATTATGTTCACTAAGCTTTTGTTGGAAGATTCTGCAAGTCCATTACCTTGGGGGTAATAGGCTGTGGAATGTCCCAATGTTATCTGGTATCTATGACAGAAGTCAACCATTTTCTTTGATCCAAATGCTGCTGCATTATCAGTGATGATCTTGGTAGGATAGCCAAATCTAGAGAGAATGTTAGTCTCTATGAACTTTATGATAACTAAATCATTGGCCTGCCTGCAAGGAATGGCTTCTATCCATTTGGTGAAGTAGTCTGTGGCAGTAAGGATCCACCTATGCCGGGCAGAGGATGGTGGATGGATTTCTCCTATGAAGTCAAGTCCCCACTGTTGAAAGGGAGCTTCAACAGTGATTGGATGCAAAGGAAGGGGTAGCAGTTTTCTCTTCCCTTCAAACAGTTGGCATTTATGGCAAGTAGTGGTCATCTTGTGTACATCAGGAAAAAGAGTGGGCCAATAGAAACTAGCCCCCAAAATTTTGTTGGCTGTTGACTTCCAGTACAAATGACCCCCACATTCTCCTTCATGGAATTCCTGCTTAACCTTCTCTGCATCAAACTCAGGAAAACATTTAAGCAATATACCACTTTCAATTTTCCAATAAAGACATCTATCTATAATGAAATAGCTTACTGCTTTCAGCTTCAAGAACCTTGCCTTTGTTTTTGATAAACCAGCGGGTGTATTTAAATTAAGAAAAACATAAACAATACCAACATACCAAGAGGAATTCATGAAATGGTTTTCAACAATGGGTGTCGAGATTTCCTCTTGATCATCTAAAGCATTAATCATATGAATATCAAGAACTTCACAATTTGATTCAGCCATTAATCTAGCTAGACCTTGACCTTTGATGAGCTTAGTGGGCTTTACCTCTAAATCATATTCAAGAATAATAGCAATCCACTTACCTCTCTTACCATCTGAGTCCTGTGTTAGGATGTCTTTAACAACTGAATTGGGGACAAAGGCAACGATGTGTGAGTGAAGGATGTACAACCTGAAATCTTTTAAAGCTTTAACCAAAGCAAAAGCTTGTTTTTCCATAATATTGTACTTCAATGGGGCATCCCTCAATGCCTTACTAAAGAATGCAATAGGCTGCTCTTGTCCTTGTGTATTTTTCTGTAAAAGGATGGCAGATGTTGTACATATCAGCCCCCCCTATTTAAATTTTGGTCACCAGTTCCTTTTGGGTCCGTTTAAAACATCTTTCGCGGCCAAAGACCTCCATATTCAGTCTATCGTTACCCTTTCCACCCAAAAAATACATGTTACAAAGGCTCGAAGTCTATAATTACAAATTTTGTCAGGCCTAGGCCCTGAGATCTCAGCCATCCCCGTTTTAGTTTCCATGTGACCCGGGAGCAAGACCGGGTGCCAGGCGCAAAGGGGCTAATCATCCAAAGTTTCGGGCCAAGTCTTAGCCGTCCGATCTCAGTCAAATCTATGGCCCGCAATCAACGCAGTAATAGTGGTCCCCATGCCCGAAAACCGGTGGTTAGTTCCACACCACTTTCGACGGGCTGGCGGTATTCTCCATGCGGGAAGCGATTCCATTGAATGCGTGTTGCGTGTCTTTGGTACGGGCCTGAAAAAACGCCATTTCGTGAGTTAAAAGTCAGACCAAGGATGGGCAGCAGAACTCATCAGCGCCGTCAGATCTGTCGACCTTCATCCAACGGCGGACGTCCTTCGGAGCTGCACGCATTATAATACATGTCCATCGCGCCCCTGGCCCACTTTGATCGCTCTCTGACCCATTTTAACCGTCGATTTCGTTTGCTAGTCGTGTGGCCCACATCATCCGTTTGACCACCTACTGATCGAGTCCTCCGCCATGTCATTCTTCCACCTGTCCTTCGTACACCCACGTGTCATCATCTCGCATGTCCATAATATTTTTCCCCTACCGTATATATATGTGTTTCTCATTCATATTCATCGTTTTCATTCATGCATTGTGTTTTAACTGTTCTACACGAAAACTACACCCCGTCTGTTTACGAAAGCCTCCACCATATTCCCTCCGCCACCCTGCATGTTCTTGACATATGGCCATGACTTCGATGTCACCACCATCCTCATCTCCATCTCGGTCTGGTTTTCCTTAACCAGTTTGTGTTTTTGCAGGTTTGCTGCGAAAGAAGATTCATCATGATTCGCTGCTATGTTTGTAGAAGTCAAGAACACCGCCCTCGACAGTTTTCGAGGAAGAAATTAAGGAGTGAAGCCGAGGGTAGTTGTATGATATGACCACCATTAAAGAAAGCAAGGATATGAATCTATAGAACCCTCCAGAGAAAATCAAGGGACAGACTTGAGCAGGAGAGAGTATTAATGGGGCAACATGGAATATCAACGAAAGATTAAGAGACATAGAACCCTGCATTAAAGATCTGAAGTTTAAATTCAAAATTAGAGATCCGAGAGTACAGTGCACAATCACAAGCTATCCCAGGGTTTTATGGCAGCAGATTTCCCTCTTTCATTAAAGGGCCGAACTTTGTGTATTTTAGTATTTGTGTCTTGTTCATGAGAAGATTTTTATCCTCAGCATTTATTTCTGGAGGTAAATTGTAAAGTACAGTCATTTATATTGAGTCATTCACAGTGTGGGCGCGAATTTTTTCCGCCATTTTGTTCAAATCAAGTCATTAAATGTGCTCCATCTACCTCCTTCTCTAGAATTTTCTATCTTTTCTATAAAAACCCAGAAATAAGACATTAGTGGGGTTCCAGATTTCTATCAGCGAATTGTGCAGTGAAAAGGCTTTTGTATACATTTTGTAAAACTTCTGTATGAAGGCTCAGAGCCCATAGGGTCTCAGTGAGGAGGAGTTATAACTGTAATGAGGATTCTGGTCTTTGGTATCTCACAGTATGTAATTTTCTCATATGTGTTAATACAATATCTCATTTCATGCTATTTATCTTCTTGTATCATGCTATAGAATGCGAGTGGCTCACTAATCTTGAGGAAGGATTCATCCTATTTGATGCCCATACTGGGGTTAGTCAAGTGCTTTAAATAGGCCTAGTCATGATATACTGTTCCATGTTCATCTCATCCATATTTTCTGCTATATTAGTTACTTGAGGAGGGTGCTTTTAAAACGCCATTGTCATGTATGGATTCTTAGTTGGATAAGCCCATATGTGATTCTGTTGTGTATCTGGGTATTAGTCTCATGTTAACTAATATCTTCTTCATGTTTCTTCACTGCATCCACTTCCTGATATTTGATTTATGTGGTATATTATCTGAACTGGCCCTCTTTGCAGTAATTTGTCTCTTAACTGTCTGATGCCTTTGTATTGGAGTTTTTCATGATGTTCCTACATTATTCTTGTCTTTGTATCAGCTTCTGAGAGAGATTGGTCCCATTTAAAATAATTTCCTTGTTCAACAGATATAGTAAGAGAGCTTTGGGACTGACAACCCAAGCTATATTATGAGCTCCTTTCTATATTAATATGTCCTAGGCACTGGTCTATGGCAACTCTAGGCTGTCTCTAGGGGTGACAAAAATTTTCCACAACATCTTTCTGGCACCGTTTCCGAGGATCAAATTTGAGAATAACAGTTTCCCTGGGCCTCGACAAATTGTATTCACTCTCTAATCAGGTGAGCACAGAGAGTTGAAGAGTTGCGTATCTCTCACCTTGGTGACTCCACTGTTCTTTATTTGATAAATTTATTGGTAGTCCTGGCTCCTCGTAAGCCACATTTGAGGTCAGATACATCTCAGTCAAAGACACTTTACGTGTCTAACCCAGAGAAGATCATTCATAAAAGAGTTTGGAAGGAGAGGAAATCGGTTCATGCTGAAAACCTTGAATATTACGTAGAAGATTATCTGTCCTCTTCTTCTCAAGAGATCAGAACAGAACATCCCGATTCTACCAAGGAAAATCCCGAGTTTTACTCAGAAACTCCACGTAGAGGAAGTGCCTGGATTGAAGAGGATCTCCATCCTACTCCCGAGGCTGAGGACATTAAAGAAGTTACCGAAGTAGCTGTTGTTAACCGCGAACTATTCCCAGCTACGCCTCAGGCTTCCATACAATATATTCCCATTGTTATTCATACCCCAATTCCTCCTTCTCCCCTTCCTTCATCTGTATCTCAGACTGCTGCACCACCCCCACCTCCTCCAATGGCTAATGTTCCTGCTTTTCTATTGAACAAATATGCTCCACTGGCCTTACCCTAAGTGCTAAATGATATGCCACAGGATTATTTGAAGATCCTGCCAAGATTCAATGGTGAAAATGAAATTGATGCTCAAAAACATCTTGAGACTTTCTTCTCTTTTGCAGAAAACTTAAATGTTGAACATTTGGATGTGGTCTTAAGATTATTTGTGCAATCTTTGGAGGGTGAAGCCAGAAAATGGTTCAAGACATTGGGAAATTGTTCAGTGACCTACTGGGATGACATGGAAAATACTTTTCTTAGGAAATGGGGAGAAAAGAAAGATTATGGTCAGTGTCTTACTGAATTTAATACTTTGAAGAAGAAGCATAATGAGGGAGTATCAGAGTTTATTAAAAGATTCAACAAGTTATATTTGAGCCTACCTCCTGAAATGAAACTCCATGAAACAGCTGCCAATATAGTCTTTATAGCAACCTTTGATTTTGACTTTGGCTTCTCCTTAAGGGAAAGAAAACCTGCCTCTTTAGACGATGCTCAGTCAGACGCTCTGGAATTGGAAGCAAACTTTGCCTCCACTGGGAAACTGAAGGGAAAAATTGAACAAGATACTAGGAGGAGAGGCAAAGAAGAGGTTTCCACCTCTAATCAAGATAAGGATTCAGACAAGATAGATGAAATCAGCAAAATAATAAAGAATATGGTCAAACTTGAACTGAAGGCTAAGAGTTCAGCTCCCAAGAATTTTTATAATGCTCCAAACAGAGGATACAATCCCCAGTATAAGAGACCCCCTTTGCAAATATTGCCCAGAGATACAAAGGAACAGCAAGATCAGGTACCACATCCCTTGTACCTGGAAGGTCCAGCAGATGACTCCACTGAAGATGCTGATTATGGATTAGAAGATTCAAATCTTGCTTTTTCAAATAATGATGATATAGAATGTCCATTGCAAGAAGAAGAAAAATAAGCAGAGATTGACCATTATTGTAAGCAATTTGCTGATTTCATGCAAGCACAATTCAATGTAAAGTATGATCTCAGGTCTTCAAGGAAGAGGACCCGAACTCAAGATCAAGAAGAGGAACCACCTCAGAAAGAAGCACCTGCTCAGAAGGAATCAGCAACAAAGAGAAACATAGAAAAAGGTAAGAGTCTTCTAAATTCTCCCTCGCAGCCTAATGATTAGATTCCTTCTTCTTAAAAAATAGTCAGTCCTCCTAATGTTGAGTCGGTGTCAAAAGAAATTAAACCTTCAGCTGAAAATAAAGAGTAAGAAGAAGTTGGGATAGAAAAGCTCCCTCCTGCTTTTAATTTGCAAAAAGAACTTGAGAAAATTAAGATTCCAGTCCCCCTAACCGAGCTGCTAAAAGAACCTGCATATCAGTCTCAGGTTACTTCCTTCATGCTTCCTCCTGAAATACCAATTGTACCTGATAGTTTAAACCTTCAAGAAGAAAGACCTATGGTAGTCTTTGGCCCACATGTCGAGGAGATAGACCCTTCTACTCCCCCTTTTTATGTGTCCCTAGTTATTCATGACCTACTGTTACACAATTGTATGTTAGATTCTGGGGCTTCCCATAATCTAATGCCACTATCTGTCATGGAACAACTAGTACTGCAAATTACAAGACCACATAAAGACCTATATTCATTTGATTCCAAAAGGGTTAAATTCTTGGGAATGATTAAAGATTTAGTGGTCAATCTGGCCCAGATTCCAGCAAAGAGTGTGGTCATGGACATTGTGGTTGCTGATATCCCAGCTCGCTTTGGCATGTTGCTGTCAAGGTCCTGGGGTACAAAAATTGGTGGGTCTATCAAGTTAGATTTAACATATGCTATTGTTCCAGTCTTTGGAGGCCAGGAGAGGAGGTTATACAGGGAGACTAGATTTGTTAAAATGGTGACTAAGGCTGACTGCTCAGAGAATTCCCCAGTTTATAACAAAGAGGGATATTTATCATGTTTGATGCTAGAAGAAAACCAAAATTATGCCCATGAGCCCCTCTTTGGTCAAATTCATGCTGAGCAACCTAAAGAAGATCAGGAATCGGAAATTTTGTCTCTACATTTTGATGGAACAAATTCTAGAGAAGGTAATGGAGCTTGGGTTTTATTGATCTCTCCCACAGGAAAATGGTTTCCACTGTCATTTAAATTGGAATATGAGGCCACAAATAATATAGCTGAATATGAAGCACTTTTGTTGGGATTGCAGACAACTAGAAACATGGGCATCCAAAGTCTAAAAGTCATGGGAGATTCTGAGCTGGTGGTAAGGCAGATCAGAAATCAATGTCAAACCAAGCATCCACGGCTAAGGGCATATAGAAATGAAGTTTGGGACATGGTAGAAAATTTATTCTTGGCATTTAACATACAGTTCATGCCCCGCGAACAGAACATAATAGCAGATTCTCTTGCTGTAGCTGCCAGTACATTCCGTCCTCCTCAGTATCCACTTTTAAGATATGAAGTGGAGGTACGTTACAGGCCATCCATCCCAGATAATATTAAGCACTGGAAGGTGTTTGAATATCATGAACAGATGAAGAGATTTTTGGAGACAGTGGGAGAATTCTCTAATATGGAGATAGATGACAATGAAGAAGAGGAAACTGAAAATATTGCGGAAAACAGATGGGAAAAGAAGATAGCAGGTAATAAAGTGCTGCAGCTGAAAGGAAATGTTATACCTAGAGGTTTGGTGCCTCTAGAAAGATTATTTAACAAAGATGATATTCCATTGCAGCCAAACAAAGTGGTAGAATAAAATCAAGTGGAAGATTTAAATCTGGGCACTTATGCTGATCCCAAAATTGTAAAATTATCCAAAAGGGTCCCAGAAGAATATAAGGAAAAATATTTGAAGTTGTTTCAATCCTATAAAGATGTATTGGCATGGTCCTATCAGGACCTAAAAACTTTTGATGTTAATATAATGCAACATAAAATCCATTTGAGGGAATATGCAAAGCCTTATAAGCAGAAGCTCAGACAGATAAATCCTCTGCCGCTTCCCTCTATTGAAAAAGAAATCAAGAAGCTACTAAAAGCCAAAATAATTGTGCCATTGAGATACTCAGAATGGGTAGCAAACCTTGTTCCTGTTCGAAATAAAAATGGAGAAATAAGGCCGTGTGTGGATTTCAGGAATTTAAATAGAGCATGTTTAAAGGATAACTATCCACTGCCTAAGATGGACCACATCCTGCAGAAAGTGGTGGGAGCATCCAGAATGTCAATGATGGATGGCTTTTCTGGTTATAATCAGGTAGCTGTGTTCCTAGAAGATTAGAAGAAAACTGCATTCACTACACCATGGGGAACATTTATGTATTCCAGGATGCCATTTGGATTAATTAATGCAGGAGCTACTTTTCAGAGGGCAATGGACATAGCCTTTGTTGGAGAGTAGGACAAGTTTCTGGTGGTATATCTGAATGATATCACAGTGTTTTCAAAGAATGATGATGAGCATATTGAGAATTTAAGGAGAAATTTTGAAAAATGCAGAAGGTATGGCCTTTCCCTCAATCCTCAAAAATCTTTATTTGCATTAGATGAGGGAAAACTCTTAGGGCACATTGTAACAAAAGATGGTGTGAAAATAGACCCTAAGAGGGTTGAAGTAATAAATAGTATTCCATTACCTAGGAATAAGAAGGAAGTACAGGTGTTTCTAGGCCGAATCAATTTTCTGAGAAGGTTTATTCCTAACTATGCTGAGATAGTTAGGCATATAACTGATATGTTGAAAAAGGATAATGAAGTAAAATGGTCCCAGGAGTCTAGAGACGCATTCACCAGAATAAAACAGGCTTTTTTCTGAAGCTCCTGTGCTAGCTGGGCCAGATTATGCAAAGCCATTTATGATATTTTCATTTGCTTCACCCCATACAGTAGCAAGAGTCTTATTGCAAAGAAATAAAGATGGATATGAGCAGCCTATAGCTTTCTTCAGTCAAGTGCTGCATGATGCTGAATTAAAATATAATATATTGGAGAAGCAGGCATATGCCCTGGTAAAGTCCCTTAAAAATTTTAGAACCTATGTCTTGCAATCTCACATTACTGCATATGTTCCCACAGCATCTATCAAAGACATTCTTGTTCAAGGGGATAGTGAAGGTAAAAGAGGAAGATGGATTGCAAAAATACAGGAGTACGATCTAGACATAAGGCCTACTAAGTTGATTAAAGGACATGGACTTGCTAAAATGTTATCTGAATCAAATCATCAAGCCTTGGGCATTAATTTATCCATGATAGCAAATGAAGAATCTGAGAAAGGAGAAGAGCAGCAAGGACTAGAGATGGCCACTCAAAAGGTACACATGAAATATCTCACTAGTCCTTGGTATAAAGAAATAGTTGAATATCTTTTAACACTTAGCTGTCCTCCAAGTTGTGATAAGATAAAATACAGATCTGTAAGAATGAAATCCTAGAAATACATAATTTCTAATGGACAGATATATTGGAGAGACCCTTCATGTATATTACTATTATGCCTCACAGAAAATGAAGTGGAGAATATAATGACAAAATTTCACGAGCGAATATGTGGAGGACATTACAGCTGGAGGGCTACAGCTCATAAAATCCTGAAGGCTGGTTTTTACTGGCCAAAATTATTTACAGATGCTTTTACTTAGGTCAGGGCGTGTGACAAGTGCCAAAGATTTGCAGAAAGATAGAAATTAGTAGCTTTGCCCTTGATTCCTATTCATGTAAATGAACCATTTCAGAAATGGGGATTAGATTTCATAGGAGAAATACATCCCCCATCAAGTGGCCAATATAAATGGATATTAACAGCCACAGATTATTTCCCAAAATGGGTGGAAGCCATACCTACAAGAAATGAGACAGATACTGTAATAATCAAGTTTATGGAGGAAAATATCATATCTAGGTTTGGCTGTCCTGCTAGAATTGTAACTGATAATGCACAGGCCTTCAAGTCGGCCAGGTTTGTAAATTTCTGCCAACAGTATAACATCATATTGACTCACTCCACAACTTACTATCCACAGGGAAATGGCTTAGCAGAGTCTTCTAATAAAACCCTGGTGAGAGCCTTGAAGAAAACAATAAATGAGAATCAAAATAATTGGGACTCCTAATTAAAATTTTCTCTATGGGCGAATAGGATAACCAGCAAGAGAGCAATAGGGAAATCTCCCTATGAGTTGGTGTATGGGCGAGCAGCTGTGTTTCCTATGCAATTGGCATTGCCGGTAGCACATTTTGTATAGGAGAGCCAGGAAGAAGCAGATGACATGGTCAGAAGAATTAATCAATTGGTCGAATTAGAGGAAACACAGAACCAGGTGAATCAGAGATTGATAGAATATCAGGAGAAAATGAAGAATGTATTTGATCAGCATGCGAAAGATAGGAAATTTCAAATTGGAGACCTGGTTCTAAAATGGAACGTTCGAAGAGCGGAGAAAGGCAAGCATGCTAAATTTGATCCGCTGTGGTTTGGCCCATTCAAAATTGTGAATCAAGGAGGAAACACTACTTTCATGTTAGAAAACCCACAGGGTGATCTGCTGGACACCCCTGTGAATGGCCGATTCCTCAAGCCTTACTTCCAATTCTGATCCAGGCTAGGAATGCCTATTGTATTATATTATATATAAGTTGTTTTAGCTTTTATTTTCATAAATAAAGGGTGATAGCAAATTACTAGAAGAAATGCAAAGGAATTGAAAAATAGAGTGTACATACAGAAATGTTCAGTGGTCTGTGTGTTCTCGACATGTCCAAGGATGAACATGCCATCCCCAGATGGAGCCGATGTTGTACATATAATCTCCAACTATTTAAATTTTGGTCACCAGTTCCTTTTGGGTCCGTTTAAAACATCTTTCGCGGCCAAAGACCTCCATATTCGGTTTATCGTTACCCTTTCCACCTGAAAAATACATGTTACAAAGGCTCGAAGTCTATAATTACAAATTTTGTCAGGCCTAGCCCCTGAGATCTCAGCCATCCCCGTTTTAGTTTCCATGTGACCCAGGAGAAATACCGGACACCAGGCGCGAAGGGGCTAATCATCCAAAGTTTCGGGCCAAGTCTTAGCCATCTGATCTCAGTCAAATCTATGGCCCGCAATCAACGCAGTAATAGTGGTCCCCGCGCCTGAAAACCGGCGGTTAATTCTGCACCGCTTTGGATGGGCTGGCGGTATTCTCCATGGGGGCAGCGATTCCATTGAACGCGTGCCACGTGTCTTTGGTACGGGCCCAAAAAACCACCATTTCGCTAGTTAAAAGTCAGACCAGGGACGGGCAGCGGAACTCATCAGCGCCGTCAAATCTATCGACCTTCATCCAACGGCGGATGTCCTCCGGAGCTGCATGCGATATAATACATTTCCATCACACCCCTGGCCCACTTTGATTGCTCTCTGACCCATTTTAACCGTCGATTTCGTTTGCTGGTCGTGTGGCCCAGATCATCCGTTTCACCACCTGCTGATCGAGTCCTACGCCATGTCATTCTTCCACATGTCCTTCGTACACCCACGTGTCATCATCTCGCATGTCCATAATATTTTTCCCCTACCGTATATATATATGTGTTTCTCATTCATATTCATCGTTTTCATTCGTGCATCGTGTTTTAAATGTTCTACATGAAAACTACACCCTGTCTGTTTACCAAAGCGTCCACCATATTCCCTCCACCACCTTGCATGTTCTTGACATATGGCCATGACTTCAACATCACCACCATCCTCATCTCCATCCCGGTCTAGTTTTCCTTAACTGGTTTGTGTTTTTGCAGGTTTGCCGCGGAAGAAGATTCATCATGATTCGTTGCTATGTTCGCAGAAGTCAAGAACACTGCCCTTGACAGTTTTCGAGGAAGAAATTAAGGAGTGAAGCTGAGGGTAGTTGTATGATATGACCACCATTAAAGAAAGCAAGGATATGAATCTATAGAACCCTCCAGAGAAAATCAAGGGACAGACTTGAGCAGGCGAGAGTATTAATGGGGCAGCATGGAATATCAACGAAAGATTAACAGACACAGAACCCTGCATTAAAGATCTGAAGTTTAAATTCAAAATTAGAGATTCGAGAGTACAATGCACAATCACAAGCTATCCTAGGGTTTTATGGCAGCAGATTTCCCTCTTTCAGTAAAGGGCCAAACTTTGTATATTTTATTATTTGTGTCTTGTTCATGAGAAGATTTTCATCCTCAACATTTATTTCTGGAGGTAAATTGTAAAGTACATTCATTTATATTGAGTCATTCATAGTTTGGGCACGAATGTTGTTCAAATCGAGTCATTAAATGTGGTCCATCTACCTCCTTCTCTAGAATTCTCTATCTTTTCTATAAAAACCCAGAAACAAGACATTAGTGGGGTTCCAGATTTCTATCAGCGAACTGTACAGTGAAAAGGCTTTTGTATACATTTTGTAAAACTTCTGTATGAAGGCTCAGAGCCCGTAGGGTCTCAGTGAGGAGGATTTATAACTGTAATGAGGATTCTGGTCTTTGGTATCTCACAGTATGTAATTTTCTCATATGTGTTAATACAATATCTCATTTCATGCTATTTATCTTCTTGTATCATGCTCTAGAATGTGAGTGGCTCACTAATCTTGAGTAAGGATTCATCCTAGTTGATGCCCATACTGGGGTTAGTCAAGCACTTTAAATAGGCCTAGTCATGATATACTGTTCCATGTTCATCTCATCCATATTTTCTTCTATATTAGTTACTTGAGGAGGGTGCTTTTAAAACACCATTTTCATGTATGGATTCTTAGTTGGATAAGGCCATATGTGATTCTGTTGTGTATCTGGGTATCAATCTCATGTTAAATAATATCTTCTTCATGTTTATTCACTGCATCCACTTCCTGATATTTGATTCCTATGGTATATTATCTGAACTGGCCCTCTTTGCAGTAAGTTGTCTCTTAACTGTCTGATGCCTTTGTATTGGAGTTTTGCATGATGTTCCTACATTATTCTTGTCTTTGTATCAGCTTCTGAGAGAGATTGGTCCCATTTAAAATAATTTCCTTGTTCAAGAAGAGATAGTAAGAGAGCTTTGCGACTGACAACCCAAGCTATATTACGAGCTCCTTGCTATATTAAGATGTCCTAGGCACTGATCTATGGAAACTCTAGGCGATCTCTAGGGGTGAAAAAAATTGTCCACAACAGCAGCTATGGTATGTTCTGATGCAAATGAAAAGATATAGAAATCCTTTGAAAAATCAGGACTTATGAGAACCGGTGTTTTGGTTAATGCTTGTTTCACCAGCTCAAAGGATGTCTTTTCTTCCAAGGTCCATTTTACCCCTTGCTCCTTCTTTAACATGTTTGTGATATTCCTAAGGAGCTCAGCCAAGTTGGGGATGAACCTTCTAAAAAAGTTTATCTTCCCAATGAAAGACTGCAACTCTTTGATGTTTCGAGTTTGAGAGATTTGCAATATGGCCTCTATCCTCTTTGGATCTATCTTAATACCCTCTTCTGAAATGATGTGCCCAAGAAGTTTACCTTCTTGGAGACCAAAAAGTGTCTTTTTAGGGTTTAAGGATATTCCAAACTTTCTGCATTTCTCGAAAACTTTTCTTAAATGTTCTAAGTGCTCTTCATCTGTTTTTGAAAACACAGTAACATCATCAAGATATATAATGATGAAGTAGCCTAGTTCTTCTGAGAACGCTATGTCCATGGGTCTCTGAAAGGTTGCTCCAGCATTCATTAGACCAAAAGGCATTTTCACATACATAAAAGTGCCCCATGGTGTAGTAAAGGTTGTCTTTAATTGATCAGTAGGGTGAACTAAGATTTGATTATACCCTGAATAGACATCTAGCAAAGAAATTCTTCTAGACCCTACCACCCTTTGTAAAATATGATCCATTTTTGGTAAAGGGTAGTTGTCTTTTAACGAAGCTTTGTTTAAATCTCTAAAGTCTATACAAAGCCTGATTTATCTAGTCTTCTTCCTAACAGATACCAGATTAGATACCCACTTAGAATATCTAATAGGGAAAATAATACCAGCATCGCACATCTTCATAATTTCCTTCTTAACCAAAGGCAACTGTACAGGGTTTATTCTGTGCAGTTTTTGTTTGAATGGTTTTTGGTTTTCTTTAAGGGTAATTTTATGTTGTATTACTTCATTTTCATAGGATTTCAGATCTTCGTAACTCCATGCAAAAACATCAGAAAATTCTTTGAACAACTCTATATATCTGAGTTTAATGTGAGCCAGAAAAGCTTTGGACAGTTTGATCATTTTCAGTTTTTCTTCACTGCCAATATTACATTCTTCCACTTCAGTCTCCACAGGTTCCAGTTTAGGTTTTTTGGCCACGTCGTTAAAATCGAACAACTCTTCTAAATGTGTTAGATCACTTGGAAAACTTTCATCCTTAGAATGCAGAGTTTCTAATTGTTCTGTTTCTAATTCTGCACTCAATTCTGTTTCATTTCTAAGTTTGCTATTCTGAAGGTTAATGTTGACAAGCTCAGGAGAAGGCTCTTCCTCACCAAGAAAATTTTCTTCACTGCAGTCTGTATCATAATCTGAATCTGAACTATGCAGTTCAAATTCATTTCTGAATTGCATGAAGTCTTCTATTTGTTTATCTCCGTCAAACACCTACCAGTATTTTTTATTATCAGGAACAGCTGGTCTAAATTTTATTTGAGGTGAACAATCATTGATCTGATATGGTGTTAAACACGTCCTAGCTGCAAAGGATAAATTGTGGGCTATAAGATTTCTTTTTCTCGGGACAAAAATTAGTTTGGAATCCTCAAACATTTTCAAAAGATCCATGACATCATTCCTGTAGGCCCTATGTCTGGGATGATTTTCATTATACTCCCCATTGACTTGCCTAATTATTAACTCAGAATCTCCATACGCAGTTATTTTCTTGGCTCCTAACTTTTTCAGCAACTGTAAGCCTAATAGTAGGGATTCGTACTCCGCTATGTTGTTTGAACACTAAAAGTTTAATTTGCAAGAAATACATTCTGTGTGCTTGCTATCAGTGTTAGTAATCCAGACACCTGCACCAGCATTTGTTCTAGTGCATGACCCATAAAAATACATAGTCCAGAGAGGATCATTTTCAGTTTTATCAGTTTTGTGCATGTCCTTTGTATGATCTAACTCCTCAAGTTTTTCATCGGGTTGAGGATTGTTCTCTTGACTGTCAAGATTTAAGTTTAATGGATTTATGATTTGTATTTCAATACCTATGCTTGGTTTTCTAAGGTTTTCGAATACAGAAAACTGTTTCAACACTTCAGTGCTATATTCCTCTTCCTTCGTTTCAGCCATTGATCATGTTAAAGTGATTTGTTCTGTGAGAGTTTCATCATTAAACATGATAAAAGAATCAAGGCCTGTACTCATGGAATACAGAGGGGAGTTTTGAGGTCTGTCTTGACTTGTAACTGTGTATTGCATATGAGACTCCCTGTAAAGTCTTCTAGTCTGATTGAAAATAGGGAGAGTCGCATAGGTCATGTCCATCTACATAGTCCCCTGTAACTTAGCCCCCCAAGATCTTGATAAAAGCATTCCATACTTTGGGGGTACATCAGCCACAACAACATCCATAACTAAGCATTTTGTTGGAATCTGGGTTAAGTTAACACAAAGGTCTTTGATCAATCCTAAACACTTGACTCTGCTTGAGTCAAAAGAGTAAAGATCTTTATAAGGTCTGGTGATTTCAAGGCCCAGGCTCTCCATTACAGCTTTTGGCATTAAATTATGAGAAGCGCCTGAGTCATGCATAGCGTTGTGTAGAATTTTTTCATGAACGTTCAAACTTACATAGAAGGGAGGGACATGTCCCTCTTGAAACTTACCTTCAATCTTTGGACCAAAAATAAGCTCTGGCTGGTCATCATTAAGATTGAGTGTATCCTCATTTTCTTCTATGTTCAAAGCCTTCAAAATTTTGGACCTATATACATGTTGGGAAGCTAACTCAGTCAAAGGAACATAAATTTTGATCTTTGAGATTTCCTGTTCCAGACTGAAAGGAATTTGATTCTTTAAGGTGTTGGTTTTAGCCTTGTTTACTGCCACTTTATCAGCAACAATAGCTTGCTGATATGTTTTATCTACAGTTGACACAACGGTTGAAAAAGGAGTATTAGTTGAAGTGTTAGTACTACTGATGTTTGCACTCCGTTTTTCAAGATTTTGAGTGTCTTTCTCTTTACCTTTACAAGAATTATCAGCCACTGTTTTGTCTTTTTGTTTGACTGTCTTAGGCTTGGTTGCAGTGCTTCTTTGAGAATATTTGTCAGAGCTTTTTTTGTTGGGGGTTTTTTGATTAGATTTACTTCTGAGTTCATATTCCTTTGAAGGCTCTGTGACGGCATTTTCCATGTTTTGATAATAATTTTCATTATCATCTCTTTTTTCGTCGTAAGGTGTATAAAGACCTTGTTTCCTATTATAATGAACCTCATAGTCATCATCATCTACCCCAAATAGGTTCATATAATTATCCTCTATTGTTTCATCTATTTCCTCAACCTCACTCACGTAGTTTTGATGAAAGGGAGGGGCGATCTGTTGATCCTCTTCCCTAGGTCTGTTTAGGGGTTGGTTCCTTCTTATATTCTGATTCTGGTTTTAGTTTCTATTTTGAGGAGCAGTTTGATTTTAATTTGCTTGTACTTTCTCAAGAATGCTCATTTTCTTCATCATTTCTTCCATCATTCTTTCCATCTTTGAGCTTGAGGTAGTAGGTGTGGATTCCTCTCTAAAAGATACTCTCTTTTCAGCTTTCATCCTTGCTCTCTTCTCCATCAAGTTTACTTCCACAGAAAGAGCACCTCTTTGCATGTCTTCCAGAGTTGCAAAATATCTCTCTCTGAGTGAATAGGTCATGTCAGCGTCAAACCCTTCAGGAAATTTGTTTAAGGCTGAGCCCTGTGGAGGTTTTAGTTCTGGGGAGAGTGCGTTATACACACTATTAAATTTGGTACAATAAGCTTATACATTTTCGTTAGGGTTTCTATGAAGATTGTTGTAGTCAGCAAGGACTTGGAGAGGATTCTTCCTCGCTTCCCATTTGTTTAAGAATGTTTGATGGAAGCCTCGGAGATTGTTGATACTGTGGGGGGCTAGGGCTTTAAACCATTTCCTTACTTCTCCTCCTAGACTCCGAGAAAACAATCTGAGCTTGACAGAATCATCATCAATTTCATTTTTTTCAAAGTAGTAATTCATCTTGTCCACATGTTGTGATGTTGTTGTAGCATTTCTAGCATCATATAACGGAATTTTGGACTAATAGTCCTATGGAAGATTGACTAATGGTACAGAAAGGACTAAGGGAGCATACCATGCTGCCATGATATGTGGTGGAGGTGGATTGACAAGAGGGGGTGTGGGATGAAGTGAATTGGATGGGACTGCAGTAGATTTCTGAGGTGACCTTGGGTGAGGGACACCTAGATTATAAAGAAAATGTAATTCAGGAGGTGTTTTTTCTCTATTCCCAAGGTGTTCACTTGTTTCTGGAGATGAATGTGAAGACTCAGAATTTAACTGATCTAAATCATCAAGAGACTTAGTTCTAAATGGATTTAATAGGTTAGCTTGTGGTTGTTGCAGAGCTGAAAGATTTTCAAGGACTGAATTAGCTCTTAGGGATGATCTAAAAACAGTTGAAGATTCTATCTTAGGAGACTTCCTAAGGATTCTTTCTGGGTTATCAACTATCTCATGTGGATCAGGGTCAGGATGGGCTCTAGTGTGAATCTTTCTAGGAGCCACTATGCTATGTTTTTAGACCCAAATAAACAGGAAAAGTCCAACCAAGTATAACAGTCTTTGAGAGGTTGACTAATCTGTTTTCACAATTTAAATCCTACAGCCTTCTAACTGAGTTTGAAGGATATTACAATGATAAGGGTTCTTCCCAGTGGAGTGTTAAGGTTTTTTCAGGATTGTGGAGTCGCCAGGTGGAAAGTTTAGAGTGTTTTCAAAGAGATACATTGTCCACCATAGTGCTTATGAAACATCCTTTTTCAAGGATATCCAAAAACACAAAAAACTCTAACCAGAGATTGACTGGGAGGGCTTTCACCAGATGTGTCACCTCTCAAAGAGGATGAGATCTGGAGGCTACCTGGCCCTTTCCAGACTCTATCTAAGAGTATGAGGTAAAACACATCCAATGGTAAATGAAATTTAAGAGAACATGTTTTACTACCAATCTGAAATGTTTTTGGTGTTTTCTGAGTTATTTTTATTTGTATGGTTTCTAAGAATGTCCTAAATTTGTTTCAAAACTTAGCTACGGTTGTGAGACAAAGACAGTCTACTCTTATGGCTAAGCTAACTGATTTTCAAGGTTAGATAAAGACTTATCAAAATCCTAGGATTGACCTAGATTGTCACCGACTCAAACAAGTTTCATCATGATTACCATTTCTTGGTAGAGCTTGAAAAGGCTACTTTTTACTCTCAAAGCTTTCTCGAACGAAGGGGGGTCTCTGAGGTCTTAAAAGGGTATCAAAAACACTGAGTCGCCAGTGGAGTCGCCAGAAATGTTAGGCTTATGTAATTTATTAGCAAGATTGGCAGAGTCTGATTACAGAAACAACATCATTTCAACCACTTTGGGATTCTAGGATCTAGCCCTCCTAAGTCCGGAGAGGGATCTCTCCAAATAAGTGCAAATATGGATTTTTCTTTGAAGTTTTGGGGTTATGATGTTAGACTAGTTGTGAAGACCAAGGGTTTGGTTTTTTTTTTTGGATGGTTGAACATGATTGCTATTAGAGGCGGAAAGATCTATATGAAAATAGGCTCAAAGGTGAGAAGTTGCAAGCAATCCAGAGTAAGCTTCGATCTAGAAAGAAGATAATTGCATGTTTTCAGTCCATTGGGCTATGGAGTCATAATAGGATTTAATTGGAGCGACAAGAGGCAATAGTGGTCCATGGGGCAAGTCATCTATGTCTAAGGATCTATTTAAAGGTTTGATTTATGGGATGGAGTGATACAATAAGAAAGGGAGGTAACGGATGCAGAACAAAGAGCAGCCCAGGATCTGGTAAGTACTTTGAAACCAGCCAGCCTTTGACCAGGAACTTAAGAAAAACATAGAAGCAAACTAGGATCTGGTGAGTACATTGAAACTAGCCAACCTTTGATAAACTTCTAATAGAAAACATATAAAAAAGAGGGAAACTTGAAGGCAACCTTTAGAGCAGCAATTAGCAGGTCGGGCTCACCACAAATCCTCTCCTAGCTCTTCTCTACTCGGTTACAGCCAAGACAATCACAAAGATAACACAGAATGGCCTAAGATCTGATAAGTACTTTGAAACTAGTCAGCTTTTAACACATTCTAAGGGAAACAATCAGACAATTTGATCAGACGAGACTGGGACCAGGGCTCACCATATCTTTCTCAGTTCATCTTCACACAACATATACAGAAAGTAACATTCAAAAATAATATTCAGCTAAGACAATAAGAGGAGGGAACGCCAACATTCCTATGCTTAAACTGAATTGAATGATTTCCAAACAAAACAGTTGAAAGAAAACATTTAAATAAAGGTTTCTCAGCCAGAGAAGGTTACTGATATACAGTAGGTTCTAACCCTGTTTAAACTGTTCTTTACAGCAGAAAATGGAACATAATGAAAACACAAATAAAATAACAAGTTACAAGAAGAATAACATCACCATCAACATAGACCAGGATCCCATAAACCAGCTTGTATTGACACTCCAAACCAGTTACAATCTTCAGAGTTCAATGTTTTAATTCACCTTTCTTTCACAACCTAACTTATCTGCTACAAACAGAGCTCCAAGAGCCAATGAAACCACTATTTACAACATAATTTTTCCGCCCAATTACATTACAATGCTTCAGCAATTTATATTAACAACCAACCCCTCACTCATCTTCTAGTGAAGTATTTATAGAAGTATGAGGGGGTGAGATCTGATAAAAGATCTCAAACCAA
This sequence comes from Pinus albicaulis, assembly GCA_034641835.2. Classification (NCBI taxonomy): domain Eukaryota; kingdom Viridiplantae; phylum Streptophyta; class Pinopsida; order Pinales; family Pinaceae; genus Pinus; species Pinus albicaulis. The sequence continues at coordinate 152,126 of JAXQQM020069424.1, read as the reverse complement.
TTAATACAGTCAATAATGTCCTTCTCGGCCCTTGGGGGCTCAAAGAAGAAAATTTATAGGTGTTCTACTGCATTAATTGATTTACACTTATGTTTTTAGCTCGGTGGGAGCTTTCTTGACCTTTGAGGTTTTGTGTACAATTAGGGTTACTCTGCCGACATTCTGTCATTAAATCCCAAGCAGAAGTAACATCTTCGGCTGCTTCGAGGAAAAATATTTGATCTTGCTTCATAAATTTAGCTCCTGATTGAGTGTTCTGAGACAATAGGTGGTGTTGTGGTAGCTGAGGAATCAATTTTCCCCAGATATGGTAGTGGAGGCAATATGTCTGATAAAAACTTTTAGGTTTTCTCTTTTAAACTGTGTTTTGAGTCGGGGATTAGGTTTTTGATAACTGTCTTAGCCATAATCCCCACTCATCTGATCATTAACTCTATGTATTGGTTCATCTCTGTCTTTCTGCAATCGGATACTCTTTCTATGTGATTTCTTCATCCTTTCCAAGTTTGACAGGGGCGCACGGAAACAAAGGCTCATGAAACCTTGTTGACAACATAGCTCTACATCCTGTGGGTGATCTCTTTTGACAAATCGAAAGAACGAGAATCGTCACCCTCGTCCTTCGAATCTTTCTCAAACATGGCAGAAAGAACCTTAAACCTACAAAATACAAACAAAATTTATGAAATCCTGCGTTTATATGGGCAAATATGCATTGGAGGACGTGCAGGAGAAGGGGGTGATCGGAACCGTTGATCGCGGTGTGATCAACGGTCGGGAGCAATTTGGAAAGTCCGTAGAGGAAAAAAGGTTGACCGTGCAATGGAATCAGGAAACTGAATGCGGACCGTCGATCTATAGAGATCGACGGGGGAGATTGATTTCCCACCACGCGACGGCTTGGTTATCGAGCGGGCGCTTTGGTTAAAGGTCAGGCATCTTGGGCAATCATCAACCGTTGGATCAGTGGGCCCAGATCGGATGGCTATCATCGATTCTGCTGGGCGGTTATGGTCTGACGGATAACGCACGGGGGAAAAATTTAATGCGTGGAGACAACGGTTTTGGAAAATGGTATGGGAGACGTGTGGCGCACAGTGTATGGAATCGCTGGCCAACGGGAGAAAACAGCCTTTGGCCCAAAGGCGGTACGGAAAAGACTGCCGGTTTTGGAAAACGGCACACGGAAAGCGGGGACTGTTGAGTCTCGAATCTGCATCTTTCTTATACACCTTTCTAGACCTTTTTCATTCACCTGGACCTTCTCAGTCACCAATATCATTGCATATTAATTGTAAAAAAGCTTTTAAAATGGTTTTTAACTATGTTTTTTGTCTGCTGTTTGATTTAGATTTTTTCTCATTTAGCTGTGGAATCTTGTCACTTTCCGCAGCTGCTGCAACTTTCCACAGCCATTTTGTTAAAGTTTATGTTGCAGGTGTCTTTAGGAAAATCGAGCCACATGGGAAAGTTCAAAATGACGTGGAAATGGATCGTGTCCTATTGGCTCAGCCGAATTCACCTAAGAAGGCTGTGGTCAAAGGTGGCCAAGTGGTGGTCAACCGTAGAGTCCCACGGTGACAGAACTCTATTTCTCATCACGTGGAGATTTGTGTGGCCGTTTCTAAAACACGGGAGACATATCAACACCTTTAAACGGCTTCATAAGCCGAATCCAACATCCACTCTCCATAGATTTAATCCTCACGGCGGCCATAACGCTAGATCTCTGGACGTGATGGTTCACGTGTCTTCTACCAGCGCAGACTTTAGGGAATTAGTTATATCTCCCTCTGTTATAAATAATGCGTTCTCATACACATAATAGTTAGATCTTCTTAAGATCTGTAATGTAATTGTGTCGCCATTGTGCTGTGACATTGTTTCTCTGTTATGACCACATTTTAATATATGAGAAGACCTTGTTCAAAAGCGTAATTCGTATTTGAAAGCTGCTCCCCGAGGTCTGTGCAGAGGGCCCCTGCACACGCTGAGGTTTTGTGTACTACTGTATAGTTTCATGCTTCATTTCTTTATGTTCATTGTGCTATATTCATTCACGTGTATATAGATTACATCTTTCATGGTATTTAAATTTCATCTCTGTCCATAATCATTCATGCTTTACATTTTACTTCTGTCCATAATATTTTATGTTTTATGTTGTTGTTAACTGATCAGTGCTCTTGTTTCAAATTACAATAGACAGCCCGGGCATTTGCACATCTTTTTATAATGACTAATGACATGGAATCAATATTGTCCTTCTGTTGATTTATTTTTCTTAGTTTTTATTTAATTCCGGCATTGTTTTGTTTATTTCAGTCTTGCACATTTGCTTTAAGTAGTTAGATTAGATATTAAACTGTTCATGTCATTTTCAGTTACCTCCGAAAGCCATAGCGAGACTAATGGTGAGGGATTGAAGTATGAATGTGTAGTTTGATATTAGTTTACTTTTCTACAAGTTAGATATTAAATTGTTCATGTCATTTTCAGTTACTTCCGAAAGCAATAGCGAGACTAATGGTGAGGGATTGAAGTATGAATGTATAGTTTGATATTAGTTTACTTTTCTACAAGATAGATATTAAATTTCTCATGTCATTTTCAGTTACCTCCGAAAGCCATAGCTAGACTAATGGTGAGGGATTGAAGTATGAGTGTGCAATTTGATATTAGTTTATTTTTCTGCAATTTAGATATCAGATTGCTCAAGTTGTTTATGATTACCTCCGAAAGCCATAGCGAGACTAATGGTGAGGGGTCAGAATATGAGTTGATGTAATTTGATTTTAGTTTTACTTTACTTGCAATCTTTTCTTTGAAGTAATAGTTTCTTTTGTGTTTAGACAACAGCAAGGGTGATGGTTTTCATGATCAATAGTTCACTGTTTGTTTAACTAGGATAGTAGCACATTTTCATTTCCTTTTAGGAACTAATTTTCTCATTGTATGTTTCAAAATCCTTTTGAAGTTTGAAGTTTGGTAAATCATTATAGAGGACATCATTGCCTTGAACAATCATAACCATACTTGCCTTTTATAATTTTCATTAGGAAACCAACCAAGATAAAAAGAAAAAAACCAAAAGCGACAAAAAAAGTAAGAGATAAGTTATCTTGCACATATAGTGCGCCACACTTCTTCAGCTTACGAATCCCGGATTGACAAATTAATGTAGCAATTTAGGACACACTAAATTGACCAAATAGGGACCACATGGTAGGTTGCGTTCCGCGCCGTCCGATCTGCGGAGCAGATCGACGGTCGATATCGCTCCACCATTTACACGGCGGAAAAATTTGGAAATAATTAAAAACCCAAAAATACGATTTTACAAAGGTTTTTAATGGTTTTGGCGGAGAAAAATTAATTTAAAAGGATAAGTGCCCGACGGATTTAGCTTTTGGTTCTGGCACTTGGGCGTATGGAAGAAAAAGGGTTAGAGGCTTGGCCCGAGGGGGCTTAAGCGCAGAATATATATAAAATATGCGTTTTTTATGGTTTTTCAAAGGAAATGAAGGTTGCGGTAAGGTTAAAAAGTGGGTTTTTAACCTTATAAAATGAATTTTGATGAGGGGAAAACGCGAAACATAGAAATGATGGATTTTCATGGGAAAATGGAGGGATAGAAGAAGGAGGTTAGTCTTTGGGGAGAAGGGAGGGGAAAGGGGTTTGCAGAAGTATTAGATTTTTGGATTTTTGTAGGATTTCAAATTTTTTTAGGATGAAAACATCAGTATGGGAAACTGGACAGAGGCATGAGGCCTTACAAGAGTCTTCAAGAGCCAACAGTTTTTGATAGGGAAAAATTGTTCCTTGAAGGCTCAAAACAAATTTAGCCACCTTTGGTATGATCAAATTTTACAGGTGGCTAAAACCATGGAAGGATAGGATGGAGGTAGTGCTGGATGATAATGGGTTGAAGGAGTTCATAGATGTAGAAACTCCAAAACCTGCTTCTAGCGATGCTGCCACACTTGACACATGGCAAAATAAAACCGCAAAATGTTGAAGTATTATGTTGGAAGGTGTGAAGGATCACACAGTGTCCAGCCTTCATGGTAAAGCTAGTCCATTCCTGATGTGGAAAGCTTTGACAGACTTGTTCCAAAGCAGAAGTGACCAACAAAAGTTGGCGCTTAAAGACAAGATCAGAAAAATAAAAATGGAGAAGGGCGAAAGTATACCCAAGTACCTCACGAAGTTTTTCCAGTGCAGGGATGAGCTGTGAAGTGTGGAGGTTACTGCAGATGAAGAGGACTTGGTGAGCTTGGCTCTCCTTAGGCTTCCGAAGAGTTGGAATTCCTATGAGGACTCTGTCAATGGTCGGGAGAAACTACCAGGATGGGAGCGACTTTGGTTGGATCTTGTGCAGGAGGAGATAAGGCGGGGTACCAAGGATGGATCTTCATCAAAGAATGAAGATGAAGAAAATTGCACTTTGGCTACCAAAGCAAGGAAAGGGAAGGGAAAGAAAAATACTTCTCAATCCTGTGCGAAAGGCAAGAAGCAGGACTTGTCCAAGGTGAAGTGCTTTCACTATCACCAACGCGGACATTACACCACTAATTGTCCATAGAAGAAGAAAAATAAGCAGGGTGCTGGATCTGCAGCTGGAGAGGCCTTAGCCTTGCAGTTTGAGCTGGATTTTTCACTGATCGCATGCTTGGTTTCAAGTGTGATGTGATCAGTGTGGTTTCTTGACAGTGCTACGTATTTCCATATGACCGTAGACAAATATTTGTTCAGTGATATGGATGAGAAGGATCTTGGAGTGCACATAGAGATGGGTGATGATGGTAGATACAATGCGACTGGTATCGAGACCATTTCCTTTAAGAGGGAGTCTGGTAAACCTTTCATATTGAAGGATGTCATGCATGTTCCAGGATTGAAGAAGAATCTGATCTCTGTGGCGATGTTGGAAGACAAGGGATATGATGTTGTCTTTAGCGAGGGAAAGGATTTCCTATATAGTAAGGCAACTAGTGAAACCCGAAGGATAGGGGTTCTAGTTAAGAACCTTTATCAATTACAGGTAGATGGTTGCACAGCAATGGCAGGAAAAGAAGAAGGAGTGGTGAGTCGGGATGAGGGCGAATTGTGGCACAGGAGATTGGGCCATCTTCACCATGGTGCTTTGAAAAATTTTCAGCATATTTCTACCGGGCTTCCCAAGGGTACACTTGCACAGTCAGATCAGTGCAAAGGATGTACTTTGGGAAAATTTGTGAAAGCCACCTTTCATGAGAAGGATAGTTGCGCCACGACGATCCTTGAGAGAATTCACACAGACGTCTGTGTACCTTTCTCATTAGCTTCAACAACAAAGCACAGGTATTATGTGATATTTGTTGATGACTTTTCTCATAAGTGCTGGATCTTCTTCATGCAGAAGAAGAGCGAGACATACTCAAAGTTCTGTGAGTTCAAGGCATTGGTTGAGAAAGAGTCAGGGAAGCAGGTGAAGGCTCTTAGGAGCGATAATGGTGGTGAATTCATCTTTGGTGAATTCAAATACTTTTGCAGCGCAGAAGGAATTCGAAGAGAGCTCATAGCGCCTCATAACCCACAGCAAAATGGGGTTGCGGAGCGAAAGAATAGAATGATCATGGGTGTTGCATGGGCGATGTTGCATGATCAGGGCCTTCCCATACACTTGTGGGCAGAAGCATGCAACACTACATTTTATGTGCAAAACTGTTGTCCTCATAGAATACTTGGCATGAGTACACCCGAAGAGGTGTTTTCTGGTAAGAAGCCTGATATTTCTCATTTGAAGATTTTTGGCTCACCTGTTTACATTCATGTGACGAAGGATGCCAGGAAGAAGCTGGAGCTGACCGTAGAGGTTGGGATATTTGTGGGGTACACAGAAACACCCCACAACTATCGTGTGTATTTTCCAGACAATCGGAAGACTATTGTGCGACAGGATATCAAATTTCATGAGGAGAAAGCCATGAAGTGTTTGCTTGAGAGGGAGCTAAACTTGCATGTAGATCAGGAGCTATTAGTTCCTAAGGATGAGCCTCAGGATGTGGATCAACCACAAGAGAAGGTTCATGGAGTGGAAGAAACCACTCATGCAGTGCCAAACATCAGAGAGCAGAAGCGCACTATAGAAGCTGAGTCTCTGAATCTTGATGCAGCGTGTTAGGGTCTCGTGATTTGGCTGATTGGAAAGCCAAATGATAGTGTAACATCAAACCAAGCTTTGGAGCCCAAGGACCTAGCCTTCCTAGACTCAGAGAGGGCTCTCTCTATATGTAAGGGATATCTGTGTGTTTGCTTATTGTGTTATGATTTTAGGCTAGTTATGAAGTAGATTTTTTTGGTTTTAGTTTTTAAGTTGTGAGGGATGAAACTGATCAAAGATATAATATAGGTAAAAATATGTCAGATCAACTGGGCTATGGGGTCGAAAAGGTCAAGAAAGATATCAGACGGTGATACAAGGCTATTGAAGGGCCGATTTTATTCAAGATAGAAAGGATCTTTGGGCAAATTGGAGTAAATGGACATCAAGTTTGTGAACAACAAAGAGTTTCAAGCATAAATAGTTTAATAGATAACATAAACATGGTAGGGAAAACCATTAATCATGCAAAATGTAACTATAAGCTAATCAATACATAGAAATAAACATTCCAGCCATGCATAGAGGTATATGACCCTCTAACTTTGGGAAATGGCTTTCAGACTTTGGGGAAAACACTTAAGAAAGAAAAAAAACTTAACTTACTATGCCGAAATGCCTAAACATAGTACTTCAAGTTATTGGGCACTTTGAAAACAAGATTTGCATAGTCTTAGACAAAGGGCTAGATCGGAACTAGGCCTCCTTGGCTCAACAAAATGATAATCTAATCAGTCAAAGAGAAATTTCATGGATGGAACTATAGCTAGCCATAGGTAAGCAGGGTGTACCGTAAGTCATACTTAGCATGTATAAAACCATGAATGAAATAATCAACAATATCCTAAATTATTAAAGAGCAGTCAAAAATTCTTTAATGTTACTTAGGAAGAGGAAAACAAAGAAGCTATGAAGAAACAAGAAATTTGAGGTGCCTCCATGGGCATGTCTCAAATTTTTTCTCTACTGATCTATAGCAAGCAAGAAACATGTATTCATGAATGAAAACTAGAATACAAAACAAAGAAAGAGACACTATACCATTCTGCCAAGTCATGGAATCCAACAACAATCGTCTATTCACCATCCAAGAACATCCAAGAGGCAATCCAAAATCATGAGACAAGTATTTCTTCCAAAGCTTATATGACCATATATTTCTTCTATCATCAAATTCAGCCTTGTTTACAATTAAAGCCTTTGGAATATATAGGCCAAAGTGAGGAAAACCTCATGGTTCAACTTGCCATCCTATTGGCCTAATAAAAATATCTAAACTTGTCCTTGAGGCTTTGTAAAGCCCAAGGCACAAAATATCTCATAAAATATCTAGAAAATGCTAAAAAGGAAAAACAATTGACTTTGCATCATTTTTCATGTGAAAAAATAGCTAAACGCATATGAGGAAATATCAGTTTTTAAAGGTTCAAAAACTACAAAAATATTCAAAATTTACATCAGCAAAAGGTCCCCTAACTTGTTGGCAACATTTGACAGCCTTCCTGATGTCAAAACGAGGCTCATGATATCTCATTATAAATATCTGAGTGTCTACTTTCTGGAACAACTAAAATTTTCCCAATCTGATGCCTAGAAGGCCTCCAAAACTGAACCTGTGTGTAAAAAACCAAAAATTACAGTTTGTTGATAGACCAGGCAGAGTGTGCAAAAAGCGAGCATTTTTTACCACTTCAGGGGAGAAAATGATCTCCAAATGTCCTGAAAATAGATGAGAGTATGCTCTTGAAATTATGGCATCCAATGATACCATTCTCCTCCTTTGATGATTCCCCAAACTGAAATGGTGAATTTCATGAGTTTTGACCAAAAACTAAAAAATGCCAAAAAACCAAAGTATGTCAAAATTTGCCCAAAATAGGTGAGTATGCACCTCAAGGGTTCTTAGCAATATTTTCTGAAGAAGAAACCAAAATATGATGTCCTGATGTGTCTTTCTTCACTTTCCGTGCCGGGTGCTTCCCTTTAGCCTCCTTTAGCTTTTCTTGGTTTTCTTCTTTGATGTTTGGCATTCTAGCTTTGGTGAAGAAGTCATGGCCCCTTGCCTAGGAGAGGCAGATAGCACATGCTTTGGAGAATGCCCTTCAAGATCCATGTTTTGTATTTGCTTTCCCTCATCATGAGGCTACTGTGTATCATCTCTTGGTTTCCCTTGCTCATCACTGTCATGGCCTTGTTCATCATCTTCATGCTACTAAACAAAACTTCTACCTTCTCTGTCAGTCACTGTTTTGATCAAGGCAACCATGATTTCAAATGTTGTGTAACATTTTTTCTTTGGTATTAGGTCCCTGATATTTTCAAAACAAGGTTTTTTCCCTTTTTATGTCATTCAACAAGTAGACTGAAGGACAAAAACATAGTCAATAAAGATACACAGTCAAAGTGCTTTTCCTGTGTTTTGTGGTAAGGTGACAAAGCTTCTAATGTTTTTTGATGTGGTAACAAGAAGTCCTGTAGCAATCAATCAACAATAAACTCCTCTTCAGCCAAAATACTTCCCTCCTTATACTTCACTGTTCTTTACACAAAGTTTTGACAGAAAACACCTTCGAATTATAGTGGCAGATTCCTCACTGGCTCTGCTTTAAAGAATGAAAGGTTTAAACATTGTTTTGCCTTGTTAACACAGAGGAAACCTTTGAAAAGGAAAAAAATTTTATGGAAAGCTTACTGCTGTGTGAAATCAGGTATATTTCTTTCATTTTACAACCCTTAACCTCCCTTTCCAAAACTGTTCCACCTTTCAACCGGTTTTGAGGGCAGCTACAATGGCCCTTTTATATCAATGCAAATTCAACACCCTTTATTGTTTTACTTCTAGCAAGGATGAAACACAACAAGTCTTGATTTTTTAGACAAAACTATCCACCCTCCAAAAACTTCTTTCTTCAATGCATCAGGCTGACAGAGGTTATGGTTATAAATTATCTTTGATGGCAGCTCTAATTTCCTTGAAATTGATTGAAACACTCCTCTAACCTCCCTCAGTGACAAAAATTGTTTTTTCAAAATATTTAAAACACCTCCTTGACTTATACCACGGACTTTACTACTTCAAAACTCTGTCTAGTAAATTGAATTCAAGGGGGGCAAAACAAAAATACCTCAAAATACGTTTGCCATCCTTGCTTGAGAATTGGAGCTAATTTGAAAGCACGTTGGAGGCGTTTTGGAGGCTGGTTATAGGCGCGGCGCGTTTAAACAAGAGAGTGCCGCGCAATATGGGCTGTCGGGTCAACTATCGGGCCGACAGGACCCAAAACTACAGGCGCGCTGCGCGCCTGTGTATTTCTTTGTAATTTGTGTGCCTGAACGCACCGCGCACTTTTCCAGGCGCGCCGCGCAACCTTAAACCTTCAAAAAATTCTACAAATATCTTGAAATCTTTCTTTTCCGGTCTTGTGGACAGTAATAAGAGTGTTGTTTTGTATATGGAGAGATTCAAAAGAGCTTTGCCACAGTCAAACTACCTTTGTATTGGAAAAGAGAAACAAAAAACCTTATGAAGTGCTTTGATGAAGGTTTTGGTAATATTTAAAAAAGGCTTTTGGTTTAAAATCAAAACTTGAAGTTCGTGCTTGTTCCAAATCACAAATGAGACTCTCTTTTGTCCAAAACCTATAGTGGCAAATGGTCATTTCCTTATAAGCCTGACCTCCCTTTTGAAATGAAACCACTTTGTGGAGAATTTTTAACACTCTGACTGTTTTCTTCATAGAGAGAAAAATCTGCCCTTTGATATTCTGCACTGTAGGAGCAAAAATTTCTCTAAGCTATATGAGGATTATAGGTGTGCCTTTAACCGATGTTTTCCTTTGATTTGGGGTGAAACTTAGACATAATCACCCGGGATTTATTATCATTTTTGACACATTTTTCATAGGGAAAAAGGCCTTCCTTTTGACAGTGGCATGCTCACATTGCCTTTACCAGGTTCCAGGACTTGAAACACATATCATGATCTCTCTTGCACTCTTATAACCCTGTATACCTATTTGCAATGTCTTTCTTCTGAAAAATAAAATTAACTACCACTTCAAAATCCCTTTTATATCTCTGGTCTTTGTATGGTATACCTGTCTTTGTCATTTGAAAAGAGGGCACCTGTAGAGGATATTTTGTGTTGCATGGGGTTTTCTTTGACATTTTGAAGGAGGTCACTTATCCCTTTTGCAACATAAACTAATATTTTTGCTCTGGATGCTTTACAAGTGATAAGGACCTACTGTGGGTGAAAAATGCAGTTGCATTTGCTCAGGCTCTTCCACCTCTGTCCATTTAAAAGGGAATTTCTTTAACATTTCTCTTTTTACTTAGAATGCACTGATAAAGTACCTTTGACCCTTTTATAAGGAACATGCCTATATTTGTTTTGAAGTTTTCTCCAGAATCTGAAAAACATGCCAAAGTCCTTCTTGTATTTTATGAACAACTGTGTCTAGCTGCAATACCTTTCATGGGAAGAACTTAAACTCAAATTTTCTTTGTCAACTTATGATAAGTAATCTGAAAGACATCCTTTTAAAAGTAGGGAGATCAGTGTCCTTTGAAACATAATCATTATCATGTCTTTTTCCTCTGCAATGACCCATCTCATCAACCACTCTTCAATTTTGTTTTGTTTGAGCTGCAGACTGTCTTTTGAAAGAAACCCTGTTAAGAGATAAGTTTAACCCCTTAGATTGCAGTGGTACCCCTACTTTCCTTCTTGGTCTTTTACATTGTTTCTCTGTTTCAACTATCTCTTACTGTTTTTACCACTCATTATTTGATCAATCAAACCTTGAACTCAGTTAATGCCCTGGCCCTCTAATTATGAATGAAGGAGGCCCTTTACTTGGCGAAATGTATGATGTTATTTCAACCTTTGTCTTAATCTTTGCCTTCAATCATCACTTTTCTTTAGAAAACTGCATTCACTGTCTCACTGTTTATTAAAAACAAATTTGTCTTACAGTTAGTTGCAACTCTTCAAGTCAAACTTTAACCATCGCCCTCTGCTTATAGATGAAGGAGGCGCTTTCAAAAACCTTCTGCTTATAGATGAAGGAGGTTCTTTGGTCTTCAAACCTTCTTCTTATAAATTAAGGAGGTTATTATTCATGCCACATCAACAGCCTCTTGACAGTGTTGTTTTCTTCTTTCACTGTTCTTTCAGGCTTTGAATGTGGTCACAAAAGCTTGATGAAGAGCTCTTTGCTCTGTAGCTGTATCTCAGGCTCAAGATCACATTGAGAAGCAGTTGTCTTCTCATGTGGAACCAAAAATTGTCTTCTGAGATGCTGGTATGTTTCTGTCTTTGAAAGATCCATCAAACACTGTAAAAACACCTACAATCAGCTTGACCTATGGTCTATGGATTGCTGAGACTTAAGGGTGTATTAGCGGCGCAACCTAGGGCTGTAAAAAAATTCATTAGCAGAGTAGGAAGGTCTGTTATGACTGGTATATAGTAGATGGAGGTTTTTGGCCCTTTGATAATTTGCCAAGGGAGAAATGCCTTAAAGCGCCACTTCCTAACTTAGGGGAAACTGTTTGAATAGATTTGGATTGTCTCTTTAGAGATGATGGGTAGACTAGTATGGCTGAGGCTAGGAAGGATTTGATAATGAGGTTTTATCTCGTCATGGGCAGACTGAAAAGGTAGGAAGGTGAAAATTTTTTATGGGTGTTTTCCCAGCTGGCAAATTTGACAAATTTTTAGATCGGCTGTTGGAAAACTTGGCTGCTAGAACTAGTCATCACCAACAAGTGAAAAATATTGATGACTAACACATCGCAGAATGTAGGAGCACCTACATCACAGTGCAGACAGAGACAGTCACCTGAATGATATACTAGATACATGGCTCTGATGAGAAAGTGTATCGTGACAGAGCCATCCTCTTTCGAGGAAGCTGTGGAGGACCCTACATGGGTAGATTCCATGGTGGAAGAGTATGATTCGATTGTCAGAAACAGTGCATGGGAGATTGTCCCAAGGCCGGAAGGGAAATCAATGGTAGGTTCGAGATGGATCTACAAAGTGAAGCAAGCTGCTGATGGGAGGGTCGAGAAGTACAAGGAAAGATTTGTTGCTCGGGGCTTCTCACAGATCGAGGGGATCGAATATGAAGAAACCTTTGCACCTGTCGCAAGGTATTATTCCATACGGAGCATCCTTGCTCTCTCAGCGCAGATGGGTTGGCACATTCATCAGATGGATGTGAAGATTGTGTTCCTCAACGGATTCATTGAGGAGGAGGTGTACATAGAGCAGCCTGAAGGATTCGAAATCTTTAGCAGCGAGTCGCATGTGTGCAAACTCAAGAGAGCACTGTATGGGCTGAAACAAGCACCTCGTGCTTGGTACACACGGATAGACAGTTATTTCACTGAACTTGGTTTTACCAAGAGTGAGGCGGATCCTAACCTGTACTAGATTTTGGTTGAGGGTAAGTTTCTGATCATTGTACTTTATGTAGATGATTTGTTACTGACAAGTGATGAACTGTTGATACACTCATGCAAGGCTTATCTTGCAAAGGAGTTTGAGATGAAGGACTTGAGTCTCCTTCATTATTTCTGGGGATTGGAAATTTGGCAGCGGAAGGATGGACTGTTTGTGTCTCAAGGAAAGTATGCCTGGGAGATACTGGAGAAGTTAAACATGCAAGGCTTCAAGCCTATCGACACTCCTATTCCTGGTGGTTGGAGGAAAGAGGATGTTACATTGGCAGAGGTAGTGGATGCCACTGTTTATCGATAGTTGGTTGGTTCACTCATGTATTTGGTCAATACATGACCAGACATATTCTACGCTATTAATGAGCTTTCACAAGCTATGGTTAAGCCTACCAATCTCTTTTGGAAGGCAGGAAAGCATGTCCTGAGGTATCTCAGGGGCACATCGGGATATGGACTGTGGTACAGACAGTCAGATGAGTTGAAGCTACATGGCTTCACGGATGCAGATTGGGCAGGAAGCCCAACAGACATAAAGAACACATCTGGAGGGATTTTTAGTATTGGGTCTACAACAGTTTCTTGGTACAGAAAGAAACAAAGATCTGTGGCACTCAGTTCAGCGGAGGCCAAGTACATGGCAGCAAGTTTGGCTGCATGTGAGGCTATATGGATGAGGAAGATCTTGGTTGGGTTGCTCGGTCCACACTTAGATCCTACTATGATATATTGTGATAATCAGAGCTGCATTAAACTCTCGGTTAATCCAATATTTCATGATATATCTAAAAATATTGACATCCAATACCATCATATCAGAGATTGTGTGCAGCGGAAGATCATGTTACTATCTTACATTCCTACGGAGGATCAGGATGTTGATATTCTGACGAAGGTGCTCACCAGGAGCAAATTCAAATACCATAGAGACAGGATCAGGGTGGAAGATAATCCCTATCTTGTTGAGAGGGAGTGTTGAGATTCAACAAGATGATGATCTTAGTGAAAAGAGTCGCCTTCACTAAGTGGGCCCACAAGATATTTTTGGCGCAAAGTCTATTTTTAGACTATGTCTATTTTTAGACATGTCGATCATATTCTATGAGTTGCAGGATGTTATTTGTGGATGGTTGGTCAAGTTGGAAAAATAGATGGACTTCTATTTTTAGACATATTGGGCGGAATCTATTTTTAGATTTCCAGCCTAAAAATAGATATGTCGAATATGATTAGCTGTTAATAATATTTGGACTCTAAACATTATCTTATTCTCTTGGAGCACTTCAATTAAGTGCACAAATGTGGCACAGGAGTTGACAGAAGGAATTACGCTATTCCTGAGGGTTTACCGGAGCTATTGCATGGAGGAATTTATTTAGAACTCATGTGACAGAGTTTGGTGGAGTTGTAGAAGTAGTTGGTGGAGTTGTGTTCAGTTTAACTCAGTTAGACACAGTTGAGTTAGTTGTATCTAGTCTAACTGATTGATACACTAGTGAGAGTGGTGTGAATTAATTAATAATTAATTCACTAAATATTAACTCATTAATCAACTGAAGAATACATCAGTTAACTATAGTGCATGGACAGTTTCAGTGGAAACCAGTGGAGAGGTAGGTGAAAGAGCAAGTGTGACTATCAGTTGTGACTATAGTGACGCATTGATTGCATACAACACTCAGTGGAGATTCCAATGAGGATTGTGCAGTGCAAGCCAGGTGGATTCGAGTTCATTTAGAGCCATTCTTTAGTAGGGATTGTGCAGTAGAGGTAGGCTAGCAGGTGGCAGAGATCGGTGCATAGATTTTCTAGATCGGACCTGATTAGTGTGTAACGATTGTATTGTACTGAGAGCTTGACATGTTCAGCTTTGTATGAGGATTGTTACATGATCTCTATGAAATATATTATATACAGATAGTTGGGGTTTTTAGCTTCAGGATTTCCCATTAAATCACTGTGTTAATGTGTGTGATTTTTTATGGTTTCATGTGTGCATTGTAATCTTGTTTATTTCTGCATGTGATGATCAATGGTGGAATAGATTATGTATTGTGCATGAAGTCAAATAGTGTGTGATCAGGAGAATCTTGGATATATAACGCATTAGTTATATAATTTATACAGATACTCTGTTAAGTCTTTCAGCTCCCTTCTTGGATTGTAAGTTTTCAAGTCACTTGCTCACACATGCTCAGTCCGTAATGAATTCATGAGTGCATTCCTTCACACAAGCTTTAATAGGCCTAGCATATTCCACCAAGAAAATTGTTTTGAAATGTTCAAATCATGTCGACAGTCATTCTCATTGACAGTTTCTCACTTCTAGCTGTGATTGCACTTCTATTTTGATTAGTTTTTCAAACTGTCACTTTTGAGAACCTGTTGGCTCGAGGGGTCCTGACCTAGGTTCGGAGCTCAAGGTTTGCCAACAAACCCCTATACTACTAGCCCTTTCGGCAATGACCTAATTGCGCAGGTCAAAGTCTCACCCGAAGTAGTATGGGTGGGTGCTGGAACCAAGTTTCCGCACCTTGAGAAAGAATAGTTAAGGAAAGTAGAGCTGCATTTGGCCCCATGATACCCAGATCACCTTGTTCTTCACATGGCCAAGCAGGTCTCTATTTGCATCCACATGCGCTAGATCTATAATTATATGATTTTATGACAGTAGCACAACATTGCATAAATAGAACAGAACATATCTAGATACAAAAAACAAACTTACACAGATCTTTGTAGCTCAAATACAGAAAATGCACAATGCAGTAATTACCAATGATTCACACAAATATTACTCACAGATTCATTTCTCTCTCAACCTTTCTTATTCATCAATTCATCAATTCCTTCTTACAATTCCCTTCCCAGCCTGCGCACACAGCATCAAGGTCCACACACAGCTGGACTTGGATCTCTGCACACACAGCCAGCAAGAGTCCTTTCCCCAAAAACCCAAATAGATAGCTTAAACTACAATTCGCATCAATAGCTCTTCATTTCTCTACCTTACAATACAAAATGTTCCTCTATTTATAATAATCTAGCCTAGACTTTCCTATGGTCCGCAAACCATGGTTTTCGGACCCCTGGTTTACCCTTTTACCCATTACAATGCTTTTGGGGCTTCGACCCACCCCAAAACCCCCGCGCTAGATTAAATCTAATCAAAAGTATTCAAAATGGACCAGTTTTGCAGCTCGTAGGAGATCCTGTTCCAACAGTCCCCCAACACAATCTTGTGACCTGTCGTGAGTCACTGCGGTGGTGCAACCTAGATCTGCACACGCAAGGTATCAAGAGCGTTAAAGAGCGGAGGGAGCACTTCTTGACTCTGGGTAGCAACTCGCTATGCAATGTTGACAAGTGTCAGGGAAGCAAGGTTGTATGGAGCTGCGGTAACCTGTTCTAACATCCGGTGGAGGTGCGCAATGGCGGTATGAGCATCCTGGGAGATTTGGAGAGCGGTGTCGCTCCATGGTTTCAATCGTTTCCTAACGACATGCTTGGTGCAAAAAAGATTCGCAATCGTGTCCATGACGGCTAGACGCTGTGTAGAGGGCAAGGGAGCTCTGACATGATCGAAAGCAGCTTCCGCCTGCCGTAAGTCTTCCTAGATATGCTAAAGCATAGGATGGTACCGGACCATTGTCCAAAGCTTCGTAGTTTTTTTGACCAACTGCGTGCCCTAAGGAAGCTACCCCTAAATAATATTTTTTGCTTATGTGATCAATGCAACCCGCTGTGCCCGAACTTCCGGAGGTATTTCACATTGCTGTCGTGTAGTCTGGTCACGGTGACAGACCTCTTGAAACAATGTGGTGTATAATCCTTGTAGTGCCTCGCGGGGTAGCTGCGCCAAATCTATTTGTATGTTCGTAGCGGTTGGAGCATGATCATTAACTAGGACAGTGCGAGGGTGCGAACAAATATGGCTTCCGCTGTTCGGTAATCTGGGACTGTGGAGAAGTCGCAACATATCCCTATATCTCATCATTCCTTCCTGACACAAGACTAGTCATGACCTGATTGCGACACAGCTGGTGGGGGACCATGATAATAATGTATCCTCCTCTACTTTATCATCCGAAGCCATCCGGCTGGGTCCCGCAGTCGTCCCCGGGGTGCGAAGGTCAGGAACTCCTATTGCGCAACTATGTTGCCTCTCTATGAAGGATTCACAGTCAATTACCTCTGCAGGGGGCCAGCGACCAATTATTTGATCAAACTCGGCATCCCCAGGCCCTCTCAATATGATGTCTGCGGGTGCTGAATGAATAGGGACCGAAGCATTCAGCGGGTTAGGGATCGCCATAGCAACAAAAGGACATGCATCCCAGAAAATGTCAATAATCCTAATAAGCCAGTAGGCAGATAATAGGGGCATGGTGTAGAGACAATATGTAGCCTGTTGCGAAGTTATCCCGCTAACTGCACACTATCTGGAGCTATCTAATTTCGGAGTAACCCATACGTGAAACTTACCATCGATCGTTTGGAACGAACTTACCATAAATGGCCACATTGATGGCCTGCTGCCCATTTTGCGTAATTGTAAGGTTCCTTTCCTATCAAAGTGGGGCGGGACGTCAGTCGTTATTCATACCTGAGGACTCTCCCAGGGATCGTCAGACCTCGGATGACGCCTGCGTGCTGTTTGCGGACCCCGAATTAAGGTTGACGCCAGGTGTTTTGTAACACGATTCAGGTACCAGTCCAACAATTTTGCCACCAAACTTCTCGATCGGAGCGTTCTTCCCTTAGTCGGGATGTCCCTGTATGGCAGGGCTACGTCAAGAATCCTCGTGCCATATTTCGCCTAAAGTGTTCACAAATTATCCCAATTGCACATGGGTTGGTGCAGCTCCATAATCGAATGCAAGCCTAGGTCACAGTAACCAGGTGAGCTTGTTTGGGCGGGGTCCTATCACACCCTTAAGTTTTTCATGTCGGAAAGTATCTGCAGAGGTCTACTGACCTCGGGGCCTGTCTATCAGCTGGGGTCCCCATGTGCAGGATCATCCTACTCCGAAACTTCTCCCAAGTGAGAAATACCGGCCTTTGCGTATCCCACCAATGCGTACGTGCTCCACGCAGTGTTAGCGGTAGTGCCCCTAGCTTGCGCTCCTTGGGAATTTTGGCTTCAAAAAACTTTATAATATTACCTGCGTCATCACGGTAGGGCAAGTCTCTTACCTTGGTAGAGATGCGGCGGAAATTCCTGGTGGTCCGAAGGCATCGTAGTGCCGAAACCTCGTACAACTGTCCTTGCCAATTTTCCAGTTCCTCATCAAAGTCGGAAAAAAATTCACTGTCCTTTTCCCACCAGAGTACTCCTTCGGCCGTGGGGTTAACCCGATCTTCGTTCCGCGCAGTCAATTTGTAAATGTGATCTATTTCCTCCTCCTTGTAGGTTGGCTCTGTATATCGCACACCTTCTGATGGATCTAGTGGTACTATTACATGTGTACCGTTGTTCTCAAACACCATGCTGCACTTTTTGAGATTGATGACACCCCCCATGTCTATAGCCCAATCCAGTCCTAGGAGTGTGGGGTAGGGATCCGCATCTTCCACAATTTCTATGACTTCAAAGTCAGCTAGTACTTTTACTCCTACGATATCTACCATGACTTTTGGCAACCGTCCCAGTGGGATGATCTTCTGTTGATTTGCCACGCGCAGCTGGGTGGTGGACCATTCCAATTTAGGTTCTCCCATTCATTGCCATGTTTTCTTTGGTAATACGTTCGCATCTGACCCAATAACGAGGATAAATTGATCCATCTCGTAGTCGCCAATCTGCGCAGTCAACCGCATCTCTCTTCCGATGCGTTTCTTATAGCTGTATAGTTTGTGTACATCATTAGTCCCAAGAGTGGTATTGGACCCAGCTACACAGCTATGCAGTAATACTTGAAGTTTTTCTACAGCCTGTGGTTTACGTAGCAGCTTTATACATGCCTTTAGAAAGGGCTTAACCCCTTCCTTTATCTGTGTAGGGGTTGCTAGTGGTTCCTGTTCTTTGAGGTTCACTTCTTCCCAAGATGCAAGCTCCTCCTATGCTCCCTGGGTGACCATCCCACAGCATGTCATGAATTTTACATTCGGATCTACATTCCTTAGCTCGGTTTTAACTCTTTGCACATTCTGCGTAGGGGTGGGTTGTTTTTCCTACATCTTGGCTATTAAAATTGGGCAATCTTCCACCACATGGTCTAGCTGCCTATAATACTTGCACGATAGCCTGGTGGGATTTGGGAATTCTCTAGAGAAGTGTCCTATCTCTCCACAGTTATAACAGATTAGCTGCCTACAATAACTGCACGATGGCCTGGTGGGATTTGGGCATTCTCTAGAGAATTTTCCTATCTCTCCACAGTTATAATAGATTAGCTGGCCATGTCCTCATCCTACACTCCCCCCCCGACTTCCTCTGCCCTTGGCTGGTGATCCCCCAAAGTGCGCGGAAGTTATTGGCAACGCAGGGTCTGATTGTACCCTATACAAGTTCCCACGATCTATCATCAAGTCATAAGTACGAAAATTCTGCTCATCGTGTCCCACCGACTGACAGAATCTGCACCATTGTTGCTTCAGTTCTGGGACATATGCACCTAGCCGAGGGAAATGGTTTGTATCATGCAGTCCTGCTACATGACAGTCGTCACACCACAGCGCAGGTTTGCTCGAGCCTCGTCATGATAGGATAGATTCCCCACTTGCTCTTGGGCGTACCGAACTAGGTCCCCCCACCTACATGTAAGCTACCAGTAGATGACACTTCTCCTTCGTGTGGCTAGATACCTAACATCGTATGCACCATAGATCTGTGCGACCATCCTTTCCTCACTCCTTTCGTAGGTTCTGTATTTCCATATGCATAGCCCTGAGTTTTTCCTAAATTTGTTGTACCCTTATTGACGTATCCTCTCTAGGTGTAGCTTCTAGTTTCATAGCGACTTCCACAGCTTTCTCCTGCGACTCAAAGGTTTGGTGACTCATTGGTGTGCGCAGATGAGGCAAAAACATAGCGATGAACCATTCCATATGTTTTCTATCGTCATACTCGAATCCTCCTTCCCTAATTGCTCTCTTCAATCACTGATCAACCTCCCACAATGACTCAGACACACCTTATTTAAAGTTTTTTACTTCTGCTACCAGCTGAGAGTAAGATTTTGGCTTTCGGAACTATTACTTTAGAGAATTTTTGATATCTTGAATAGACGCACTCCCATTCTAGGTAATGTATCTCATATACCAATCCAGTGCCCTATGCTCGAACACCAGGGACAATTGTGCCCTCTTCACCGTATCGGTTGCCAAATTCTGCGCAGTCTAGAAGGAGTCGGAAACAAACCAAAATCGGTCCATATCTTCATCCCCTACCCCCTTAAAGGTAGGTAGTCTCAGGTGCGCAGCCATATTGTTGTCCGGCGGGGTTGGTGGTATGGGAGAGTTCTTACCTTTGTGCTGCCTGGGCGGCAGTGTAGCCAGGGGATCCTGCGTAGCTGGTTCTTGCAACAAATTATAGGTGGATCTCCCCCCGTCAAGGTTGGTCCAATAGTATTTACCACTGTGCATCGCGCTCCCGTCTAGATTCGAGGTCATTTAGTCAGTATGACTACACAGAATGCTTGTTTCACATAGTAATATCTTAATCAGTAATGGTAAGGTCCTCAGAAATTTTCCCCAGAACCCTCTAAAGAATCGTCATTCAGCCTCAAAGTAGGAGAAAAACTGATCAATGGAAAATTCCTTCACAAATCCTCCTAACACACTGTCCACCCAGTGATCTACTATGCGCGTGATGGTATTATCAATCCTTTCTACCTACTGGATCAGCTCTGGGGTCCACTGAGTGATTTGTTCATCCTTCCAGCACTTCTGGAATTCTACAAGTCTGGCCTGCCACTCTTGAAGCTTGATCGTAAATGTCACAAAGAATATTTCGTAGCTCTCTGTAAGAATGTACCTATTTTTCCACCTTTCCGCCGTTAAATTCTCGCTGCGATTTTATTTTACTGCGAATTCCTGGATATTCCTTTCGAACCAATCTTCGATTTCATTTCTTTCAGGCTTTCAGTATTCTCTTGTCATTACCCGATCCCTTTCTCAAAATTCTCCAAGTCCCAGCAATGAAACCATTTGTTGGCTCGAGGGGTTCTGACCTAGGTTCAGAGCTCAATGTTTGCCAACAAACCCCTATACTACTGGCCCTTTAGGAAATGACCTACTTGCGTAGGTAAAAGTCTCACCCGAAGTAGTATGGGTGGGTGCTGGAACCAGGTTTCCATACCCTGAGAAAGGATAGGTAAGGCAAGCAGAGCTGCGTTTGGCCTCGTGATACCCAGATCACCTTGTTCTTCGCAGGGCCAAGTGGGTCTCTATTCGCATCCACGTGCGCTAGATCTATAATTATATGTTTTTATGACAGTATCATAGCATTGCATAAACAAAACATAACAGATCTAGATACATAAAACACACTTACACAGATCTTCTCAGCTCAAATACAGAAAATGCACAATACAGTAATTACCAATGATTCACACAAAGATTACTCACAGATTCAGTTCTCTATCAACCTTTCTTATTCATCAATTCATCAATTCCTTCTTACAATTCCCTTCCCATCCTGCGGCCACAGCAGCAAGGTCCGCACACAGCTGGACTTGGATCTCCGCGCACACAGCCAACAAGAGTCCTTTCCCCAAAAACCCAAACAGATAGCTTAAACCACAATTCACATCAATAGCTCTTCATTTCTCTACCTTACAATACAAAATGTTCCTCTATTTATAATAATCTAGCCTAGACTTTCCTATGGTCCACAAACCATGGTTTTCAGACCCCTGGTTTACCCTTTTACCCATTACAATGCTTTCGAGGCTTTGAACCACCCCAAAACCCCCGCGCTAGATTAAATCTAATCAAAAGCATTCAAAATGGACCATTTTTGCAGCTCGTAGGAGATCCTGTTCCAACAGAACCTCTGCTTTCGCGAGTGTCATTTTCATGTTTTTGACTGTTGATTTTTCTTTATTTCACTTTAATTAGTGTTTTTTTCATGTTATCTTATCTTTGGCATGTGTCATGTTCATGGTAATTCATGTATTCTAAGTGTCAATTACACTTCTCTTCTCATATAGAAAATGTTTTCTTTTGGCATCGGAAGTGTCGCTTATCATGTGAAGTAGAGTTTTGGTTTGTTTCAGGGGGTAATATTTGCATTAATGAGTTTTTATTATCATGTAAACATGCATCACACTCATTTCAAAATTTTCAAGCACTTTCACATAAGTGTCGTCACTATCTTCACAAAGTGTATCTTTAGTGTCGCACTTGGAGTGAGCTGTCACAATGTTGTCACATTGAGGAAAGTATGTTGTTCATGTGTTTTGAGTATTCCATGTTGTGTCGTCAAGTGAACTAAGTGTGTGATAATGTTTAAGTATTTATTTTTTTCAACTTTATTTAACTGATCCAAAACTTAGATAAAACTGGGAAAACTCCCTGACAGGGCCACTCAGTTTCATTCAGCCCTCCTGTACTGCACACTATGCAGTTTCAGTCCTCAAGGAACAACCTTGTCTATTTTCACTACATAATGCACAATCCCTAACTCCCACAACTATGCATTGCACAATCTCAGTGCTCAAGTCTAACCCCTAAGCTCCATAACTATGTAATTTTCCTCTCAAACCAGTCCTTCACTACACATTACATAGTCTTATCCCTCAAGCCTCAACCTTGAGATCCTGAACGATGAAACTATGTATTCACTTGGGATTCTCTCCTTCCAGAGCTGCACAATGGGAAAACTCAGTGCTCAAGCCTTCAACCTACCTCCTTGAGTCCCTCAACTACATAATTTGTATGCCAAACCCAACCTTAACTACGCATTGTGCAGTCTCAAGGTGCAGTCCTGACCCTTAACTTCCTGAGAAACACAAATGTGTAATCCTAAAGCGTCTATCTCATTCTATCACCCAGTTAAAACTTAGTTAATGGATTCTCATGAAGCATATTATACTAAGGGTTTATAAGAATGATGTTGTATTTTCATGGGTGGATTTTAGTCACACGTAATCTATCATTCTATGACATATGATGATGAAGGATATGGAGAAGGAGACCATCCTAGAAGGCATATTTGTAGCTGCAAAAATAATCTGACCAATCAATAGGAGACAAAGGGACATCATATTTCAACAACAATTGAAGATCAAGATCACACTGAAGACTCCTTATCCTAAATCCATATGGAGGTAGAATAAAATATCATGTTTTATCCTTCAAGAAGACACAATGGAAGCAACAAAAAAGAGTGACTTAACACTGCCATGTCATCATGTAGTCCATGTCGCCAGTGTCATGTCATGTCATGCCATGAGTCATCATGTGCCACATCATTTTGTGGATTATTTAAATTCATATTGAAGAAATGTTTTGTAAAGTGGAATTCCAAGAGACATGTACATAATATGAAGAGTCATGTAAGGGTTGAAAATTCATAGAGAAGTGGAACAATCATGAGGGTAGTCCAAGAGTCACAAGGGAGGTGATTGATCATCCATTGGTTATATATGCACCCCCATTCTTCATGCAAAGGAATTTTCACCTTGGTTCCTCCTAACAGGCATTGGAGAGGAAGATAGTTGTTTTGGAGGAGCAAGTGACTACTCTAATGCTTCACTATTGGGGCTAGTGGTGTTCACTTAATTTAGAAGCTCGCTGAGCTAGTATGCTTTCATGCATATTCTGTGAATATTGTAAGATTATTCTTTGAATGTTTGTGATGTATGTTGTTTTCATTTGTACTAAGGAATTTTAACTATTTGGGTGGATTTGGTACTTATCTTGTTGAACTCATCTTGTATTCACTTTAATAATCATTTCTTCCTTATGAAATATTTCGCCGGTTGATCAACGGTTCATTCATATGTATATTCTCATGTGAATTTTCTAGATTAGTACTATTACTTGTCTTTAAAGGGCCTTCTTTTATCTTCCCTTTCGATAGAAGGACCTTGATACTTTACGCAACTAAACATTTCACAAGGCATACCCAGATTTTGATCCAAAAATACCTATGTATTACTCTCTTGTGATGAGATTTGTAGCCAAGGAAAATCTACAAAGATACATCGAAGGTAGTTCGATACTCTAGATGGGGATCCTACTGTTGGGTGCTAACAGGTGTCTTTAAAAATTCCTAATTGCCCCACATTAATTATCAACCAAGGTAAGTCTTTTTATCTCAAGTGTGTACACAATATGTGCAATCTATTCATACAAAGAGTAATGCTAAAGCCAATCGTTTAATATAGATACAATCATAAATCTTGAAGCTTAAAAGGAAGTGATTCATCTACGCATTAGAACACAAAACTATAATTCATTCCTAATTAAACTAATTCAAATTATAATCAACCGAGAGCACTGAAGCATTAACCGAGCTCTTTCAGCTGGATCTAAACTATTGAACAGAAGGCAAGTATTATAAATAACTGTCTATTCTTTAAGTAATCAAAACTAATTCTGTTTTCTAGCAAATAATTCCTTAAATAAATAGATTAGAAATGTGTATTCAAAGAAATAAATTGGACATGCGTATTCAATGGAAATAAATACCAGAAATAAGAATTATAAAAATTACTGCAACTGTAAAGCAAAAAAGCAGAATATACTTGGAATAAACAGAAAAGTATAACATAGGAAACAGCAGTGAGATTCACCAGAGACCGGGCCCTTAGCCATCGGTGAATACTGCTTAACTAATCCAGAATAATTGAATAAATAGCAGCGCGAATCATGTATTAATTATCACATTAAATTGACATTACAATCCAATCTTTGTTCAGAACTATGTTCTGTCCATTATAATTACGAATTATGCAGAAAAATGAAAGATACATGCTATCGATTATTCGAGAACTAGCTCTCCCTATCCATTTATATCTAAAAGGAGAGATAAGTGTGATCCCTCAAGATCAGGAGATCCTTAGGGATCCATGACAAAATGCTATCCTTGGACAGTTCGTTCGTCTCTACACTATCCTTACTGATTTATCTTCGATTCGACCAGATTTAACGCGTCCTCTTTGTTGTGATTAAGTCTTGTTGTTCCTTCTATTATTTCCAGCATAAAAAATCAATGAGAATTAGTTTGGACAGTTAAATCGCATTAGGATCATTTTTCATTCATTCTTTATCAAAATCCTTTAGGTATATTATTATATCATGGCACAAAATGGATAAGAAAGAGGAAAAAGGACAGTAATCAAGAGTAAATACATACCTATTGCAAGGCTCAACATACTCCCCTGCTTACCTTTTTTCATGTCCTCGTGAAAAATAAATAATTCTCATGCAAAGAAGTTAAAGAGTAGGCTAGAGAAGGTCTGTCTGTAATAGGCCTAAGACCATGATGTCGTGCCAAGTGTGCAAAGGCTGTTGCTTCTTGTCCTTCAGGTAACTCATAGTCAGGATGATATCCTTTAGGAGGATACCAAATAATGGGGCTTCTATAGTGACATCCCACCCAATAAGGTCCTCCTCTTAAGATAAAGTTTTTGTATGGGACTAACCGTCTCGCAGCAGCTTTGAAATTTCCATAATTAAATGGTTCTTTGTCTTTAACACTGTTGCTTGAAACCATCCATCTCATTTTGGATGCAACCAGGGACATTTCTTGAATGGAGAGGAAATATGTTGTTCCTTCCAACACAATTTCCTTATGTATGGGCCCTAAACTCTTAGTCACGCCCTCCTGTGTCATCAATGTTTTATGCTTAGTAAACAATTGCAGAGAGTGAGTAGGTTCACTTCTTACCCAAAGATCCAAACTGTGTTCTTGTCTTTGGAATGAATTATAAGCCTTCAACCACTTGAGTTGGTTGACTGCAAAAGAGATAAAAGCCTGAAATTGAACATATCCAATAAAAGGGCTAGGATTCACATCTGCTTCTTTATCTAATATGAAATTATGCAAATAGAATTCACAAAGAAGCCTCTGGAACTTTACTCCATGTGTCTTACAGAAATTTATAAAATCCTCCATCGTCTTCAACTCAATTGGCTTGCCAGCTCTAACATATTTTATTTTTAACAATAAACATCATTATAATAAAAAAAGGCATAGTTAGTAGCAGGAGATCGACAAGTCAAGATATCCGAATATAATGAACAAATGGTGTCCAACTGATTCCTGACGCTGTTCAGCTTAGTTTTCATTCTATTCATTTTTTCTTCTTCTCGTCTAGCCTTATCAAAAGCCTCATTCTCTACGAGGGCTAATTCCCTCAATTGTTTTTGTAATTCATGGTATTTTTGCAGGGAGACTGTCTGTTGTTGATGTTGTTCTAAAGCAAGTTGGGCTTACATCAATTCTTCTTGAATTTTTAAAATAATAAGGTCATTCCTTGACAAGAAGTCCTTGGATTTCCCTTCTGTCTGAGTGCCAATGCTGTGAGAGAATACCTTTTCAGTCTTTATTTCCTTATTGTGGGAGGACCAACCCTCCGTTTCAACAGCTTTATTTACCAAATTTTTATGCAAATTAACCTGGGTGGCTATTGTTCGAGTGGGAGCGAGTTCGGTTTGAATTTCTATTGATTAATTCTCACATATTATTATTTTTGTAGCTACAGAAGTTACCTCAGGAGCAGTGTTCTGAGTTTTATATTTTTTAACTTCTCGTGGTAGCCTTCTGACTGTCTTCTGGAGGTTTCGGTATTGTTCTCGTAGCTTCTTAAGTTTTGATTTGGCTCTTTGGCTCTTTTGAGGAGTGTCTGTTCCACTAACAGGTTTATCAACTGTTTCTAAAGCTGCTTTTTGGTCATCAGGGCTACGTTCCCTAAGAACTGTATCGCCTGACTTGTGACTAACTTCTATGTCTGTAGACTGCTGCTAGTCCTCATGAATGTGTTCCAACAGAATCGTGTCACCAAATTGATTATCGGATTCCTGAACAATTTCTTTGTCCGCAGCCTCTTGTGTTTCTATTCTGCTGGGACCAAGTGGTCCTCCAGGTTGCATATATACATTAATATTTTCCAGGACCTCGGCTATCCCTGTCTCGAAAACTTCCAAAGGATCGTTCGATCCTGCTTCACTTTCTAGTTAATTATTATAATCCTGTTCTTGTTCTGAATTGGCCTCTTCTTCGGGCTCTTCTTCGATTTCTTCCTCTTTGGGTTTTGATTCTGATTCAGCCTCTTCCTTGGGCTCTTTTTTGGGTTCTTCTTCTGAACCAGGTGCCTCTTCTTCGGATTCAGAGTCTCTTATCCTAACTGGACTGGCTGTCTCCACAGGTCGATTACACTCATCCCGAAGATTTGTAGACATCCTTTGGGCTAGTTAAATTCTTACAGACTTTCTGCGTTTATGGGGTTCAACCATTGAAGGGGCAGGCCTTTTTCTTTTCGGAATAGGGTTTTGCTGGCTTGTCTCTGCAATTTCTGGATTTTGGATTATAGGGTTTTGCATGCTCTCTGGGGCCATCATGAAATCATCCCAAGTTAAGTTGTATTGAACCAGACTATGACTAATGATTAATCTAATCAACCCATGGTGACTTACTACAATTTTCAGGTGTCTGGACTATCTTATTCTAACAGCAGTATCATGCAAAAAATAATTCAAAAGAGATGGAAAATTAACAGTGAGTTTTTGTTTCAAGATAGCTAATAGTTTAAGTTGTCGTGGTCTTACCACATATCGACTTCCATCGCAGGTAATGTATCTTTGGATAATGCTTGCTAATTATTTCCATGGTTCTGCTAGAGAATATGGTTGGATGCCTTTGCCTTTCCTGACTACTTGTTCACCTTCGTCTTTGAAATTTTCCACCGTGTCTTGCAGCAATACATGTTTTTGTGACCATATAGTTCCCTCTGCCGCCAGCCCAGATACTTCAGCTATTACAGCATTTGTGACTGTAGTTCTTCTACCTTTCACTATGGATTCCCCATTCTGCAGATGCTGTAGAAATTCAATGGCAATTTCCTCATTCAAAGGCTGAAATCTTGTGAGATAGGATATCCACCCTACACGGATCAAAATTTTCCTAGCTCTGTCGAAGACATCTAACACTAAAGGTTCGCGACGCACTGTATTACCACCCATAATGCTTGAATTCTTCCTACTATTGCAAAGGATGATTGAAATGGAAAAATCCAGCAATACTGAAAAAACATAGCAATACTGAAAAAACAAAGGAATGCTAAAAAAACACAGCAATACTTAGAGCAATAGAACAATAAGTTGTTCTAACAGCTAAGTGTAGTTGATATTAATTGTGTTATAAATTGCCGCATACCGCATGATCATGGAATATCTTGTTAGCCAATGAAATAATGACGACACATGCCTTGTGCAATGGAATTTCTCTCCCCCTTTCAAAATGAGAAGTCACCTACAACCGAATAGACGTGGAATGGTTGTTCCAATGGTAGGATATAAGG
The DNA here is from genome assembly GCA_034641835.2 of Pinus albicaulis. Taxonomy (NCBI): domain Eukaryota; kingdom Viridiplantae; phylum Streptophyta; class Pinopsida; order Pinales; family Pinaceae; genus Pinus; species Pinus albicaulis. The sequence goes on along the minus strand of JAXQQM020069424.1, from coordinate 124,043 downwards.
ATGAAGAGTACAGAGTATGTAAATAAATTATGGGACAATAAGAGAGATGGATAGAGTGAAAGCACAATGTATAATCATAGTAAATGATAAGAGACAAGACGCTTTGGTTGATGATAAGTTATATAATAAGGAAAGAGGACAACAATATGTACAAAAATAAGCTTTGCCGATGATAATCCGGCTGTACACGATATGATTGGATAAAAACATGAATGCATGCATAAATTTTCGAAGTAGGGAAGTGTTTAAAAGGAAATAATCTCTTGGATAAAAAGATAAATGGGAAGAGGGTATTATAAGAATTATTGATTGAGGACATAGAATTTCAATACCATAAGCATAGCTTCTGCTGCCAGCAGGCATCCATAGCCTCAATAGACTTGATTTTTAACCCATGTGAGCCAGGATCCTCAATTTATAATTGAAAATTTTCATTTTTATTTCTATAGAAGAGACCAATGTGCTGGCGTGGTAACCAGATAACCATACTACAATTCACTGGGAAGTAACAAAAGTGAGCAGGCTGGCTCGTGATGAGACCTCCTATTCCAAGGATGTTTTAGCCATCCAATGGATCATAACCCTGGTGTGGTGGGGATGGTGGGAATGTCACATTACTACCTCCTTCTGAACATGGTAGGTTGGCTCTTAATGAGACCCCCTATCCTCTATCTGTAGATAAAATTTATTTTTCATTACATATTTTTGTGATAAATAGAGGGAGGCTCAGTAGTACTTAAGAGTAGGGATGGTGTAAGAAGTTGAAGCATGTCAATAATAAGAAAAATTATACCCATAATCCCATTGATAATAGACAGAGAGAATTATAACCAGGAAGAGTAGAACCAGCATGGTAAAGATGATCAATCAATATCATATACAGTAGATATCAGTGCATTAAAGTGAAATATAAATAATTGTGTCCCTTTCAATTGTTTTAAGTCTATCATCAAGAAGTTGTCTTTTTCAAAGATCATAATGTTAAAAATATTCACCTGCTTTAATAAAATCCATAATTCTTATCCGCATGAAGGTACTGTACTTCAGGCCATAAAATAAATCAAAGAAATAAGGCTGAAATGAGCTAGGAATAAGGCCATGAGAGGAAAGAGGTGCTTTGAGAGAAAAAAAAGTGTTTTTTAGAACACACAAAAAGTGTTGTTCCCATCATTGGAATAGAGAAAAAAAAAAAAGTGTTGTTCCGAAGATGGAACAACAAAACCAAAAAGTGATGTTCCAAAGATGAAACAGAAAAACAAAAAAGTGTTGTTCCGAAGATGGAACAGCAAAACCAAAAAGTGTTGTTCTGAAGATGGAACATCAGAATCAAAAAGTGTTGTTCCGAAGATGGAACAGAAAAATCAAAAAGTGTTGTTCTGAAGATGGAACAACAAAATAAAAAAGTGTTGTTCTGAAGATGGAACAGCAAAACCAAAAAGTGTTGTTCTGAACATGGAACAACAAAATCAAAAAGTGATGTTCCGAAGATGGAACAACAAAATCAAAAAGTGTTGTTCCAAAGATGGAATAGCAAAACCAAAAAGTGTTGTTTCGAAGATGGAACAGTAAAATCAAAAAGTGTTGTTCCGAAGATGGAACAACAAAATCAAAAAGTGTTGTTCCGAAGATGGAACAACAAAACCAAAAAGTGTTGTTTCGAAGATGGAACAACAAAACCAAAAAGTGTTGTTCCGAAGATGGAACAACAAAATAAAAAAGTGATGTTCTAAAGATGGAACAACAAAATAGGCAGAGAAAAAACAAATTGAATTAGCAATCCTATTTACAATTTTTTTTTTTTTTTATTTAGATAGAAAAGAAATGAATTTTACAAAGATGAAGTTGCTGAAGGATTATCTTCTGTAGCTAAAATTTGCATGGTGGAGTCCTTGCGTATTTTTTGAAAAAAATATTCTCTTGTGAGTGGTCTTTGGTAGAGGTGTGCCCAATGCCCATTTGCTTTAAAGGAACAATCAGACCCATCAATGGTGGTCAACGTAAGAGTGCCATTGTCATGTACTTCCTTTATTTCATAGGGACCTAACCACCTAGTCTGCAATTTACTAGGGAAGTCTTGAAACCTGGAATCGTAGAGAAGTGCCCAGTCACCCTCATGAAATATCTTTTTCTTGATCAAAGAGTCGTGCCATTTGGGTCTTTGTTGTTGAATAAGTGTAGTATGTTGCAGAGCCAAAAGCTGGATTTCGTCTAATTCATTTTTTTGTTGTAATCTATTAATCTAGGCTTCAGTTAAATCTAGTCCCACTTCCTGGGTTTTCCTTAGTGTTTGTATCTCAAACTATATGGGAAAAATAGTTTCCTTACCAAATACCAGCTGATATTGTAATATCCTAAAAGGGACTGCTTAGCAAAACAAGCCTGAAAAAAATATTTTCCAGGGATGTGTGCTTCAGAAACCAATATCAGCCCTTGGATTCCTTATATATGGTAATATAACACCTAATTCCAAGAGGATATCAGAAACAAAACAAACTAGGTGAGGCAAACATGCCTCCCACGCCTAGTATGGCTTGTTAAATGTCCAATGAGGGACTACAACAATATAAAAAACACTATATTGGAGTATAAGTAGGCTAATAATGCATGGGAGTAATTAATAAACCCTCTAATAACAGTAATATATACATTAGCAAGGAAATTTATCTATCCCTTCAACCCAAAGTGGGGAAAAGCAGTGATTTAAGCCCTAAAATGGTTATTTTCAGAAATCTGCGTAAAAAAGGTGGGAAGTGATAGTTGGATATGTTATCTTAGGTCATTAGCGACTCCCAAACCAAATTTCAGCTTAAACAAATTACTCTAGCTAAGTTAAAAAATTCCCCCCACTCCCAAAATAGCTTAAAAATGTTGATTTCCCATGACCTAGAGTATGCAGAAATTACTGAAGCACAAAAAACGTGATTTTATGAACGTGTTAACTGTAATAGGGTCTAAATATCAGTAAATTGGATCAATTATATGTATCAAACAATATACAAGATAAAAACAAATATTTAACATGAATAAACCCTCAAAATAGAGGTGTTGCACCATGTATTAAGACTGAAGAACTTGACAACGTAATTTTCAGGGGGCTGAAGCATTATTTTATTATATTTCAGATCTAGGGCAGATCCATATGCCAAAGAGGCTCTTCTTTACACTCCCCCTGGGGATCTCAGCAAAAGATGGATATCAATGAGTAGATTTGAGATCTAAGCCACAGATCTGCAGAATCTTCAGAAATTTTTGAAGCATATGATACACAACATATCAGATATGAAATGAACATGGATTGGTTGGCCAATCCATGGATCACCACAGTGAAGGGAAGGGTCCCTTTCACCAGATATCTTTCCTCCAAGCTGATACAAAAACCCCACTTCAACTCTGCCTGCCAAAAATGATGCAATCTCTTCAAGGAACTGCACATTTTAGGATGGAGAACACTTTTTCCTGATGCCAAGATCAAAAAATGAAGCTCAACCAAGGGATGCACTCTTCCATGAGGTTAAAAGACACACTCACTAAGAAGAGGCTCCAATACAAGCTAGATTTGAACAGATCTAGTATTCCACTTGCTGCAGTTTACAAAAGCAAGCAAGCCCTCACTAGATCTGCATTGCAGTTGGAAGTAGAAGCTTGGTCTCCAACTAGATAGTGGACAAGAAATAAAAGCTCTCCCAAGAGCTCCTCAATGGGAAGATATGGAAATCCTAAACAGGAAATTCCAATGCAATCTAGGCTAAGCAGCCAAGAAATCTGTTTGTCTAAACAGACAAAAATTTAGAAATAAAATCATTGAACAACCTCAATATGTTTCCTTCCTCTTCCTTTTATAAGATGAGAGCTTTCAAAAACCCTAAACCACCTTCATTCATTTAACCCTTTCACATGGAGGACCTCCTTCTAGAACTGGGCTGATCATCCATGAGGTTCAATGTATCTGGAATGTGTTGTGATTTGGTCTTGTTGACCCAGTCAAATAGCTCAATCCTATTTCACACACAAGTGGATTTTATCAAGACAACCCTGATTTACCTCTGTTCATATTTGGGCATGTATTTATTCTTTTATTAGGATTTTTTATCCTCCTTTACATAATTATTCTTTGAACGATGAAAACAAAATGAAATTGAATATTCCTATTAAAATAGGAATATTACAGTCCTCCCCTCCAAAATGTTGCTTGTCCTCAAGCAACTCACAAGGACTTTACAAAATCTCCAATGGAGTTGTCTCCTCCCAAGAATGCAAGTCTTCTTTTGGTGTATGAACCAAATATCTGTCATCATGAAGTAGTGGGAGATACAAAGAAGAATCATATGTTTTCCATTGGTCTCTTCAAGGTGTGAGAGATGGTAAATATTGGGCGTTTCAACCCCCATGAGAAGCTTCAATCTCCATGCTATCAACCAAACAAAGTGAGCCTTCCTTGATAGCTCAAATAAATAGTCTCCAATCCCCACCATATGCAATGTGTAGGGGCTCCATGGCTGGAAATGAGAGATAAGAATTCTCAATTCACGTTGTCTCTCCCTCCATTTATGATAAATATGGAGATGATGATCTTGGGCTGCAGTAATATTGTCCTCATGAAGCCAAAAGAGACTTGGAACTTCATGATTCCCTCCATGGATTCTAGTGAGCCTCCTTGCCCAATCTTCCATGCATATAGTGAATAGAGGATCTTCACCATATGTGCTCCAAAAGAAACATGGACTAAGTGTCATATGACATATTGGATAGTGACAATAGTCCCTCCCTTGAGACCAGCATTGTCCTTCATCTTGCTGCCTCAAATCATAGTAAAATAAGTGGCCATCCCACCACCTTCTTGCTACAAAATGCTTCTTCAAAGCTTAGAAATAGTAGAGGATAATAGGTGTTGGTTGAATATGATTCAAAAAAGACATGTCTTGCTACAAATTCTCCCAAGTGAGAGACTTCTTCCAATGACATAAGCCCAACATATGGTTTCTAGCATAAGAAAACAAATGATATAATGTAGAAGCCACACAATGTTCTACTGTCCTCTTGAAGTACAAGTAAATATGGGAGATTGCATTCCTAATGGACACATCCACACAATGTGTCATTCCTCCTCTCATGTTCATAACAAATATTGGAGCATTATTAACATCATGATATAAACAAGCTCCCTTATGCCACCTCATGAGAAGGTCACAATTTCTCCCAACCCAAAGTACATACATGATTATGATATCCATCCTAAATAGAAATACATGTACATACATCATAGACATAAGTAAATGTATGGACATGGAATTCATCATGGGGTGTCCATAATTTATTCTTGTCAACCAAAGCAACCATGCCTCCTTCTTATGCATTCTTTCCTTGAGATACAAGGCATGAGACAAGAAAATCAAAAACCTTGGGTGGTACCCACACTCACCCAATAGAAACCAGCATAGGTCATCTCCTCTATGCTTTAGATATAGATGTGGTAAGTGGTTTACATGCCACTTACTTTCTGCCCTCATCATTCCACCAAGGCTAACGGTGAAATGTATATTTGGTGCTTTAGGGAAGCACCCATCATGCTGCAGAACCTCCCTTAGCCCATCAAGGGAGTGGCCATACTTGAGAATAGTTCTGGCTCAGATTTGACCATGAAGTTTATAAGGTAGGACACTCCTCTTAGGAGTCATGGCCTACACATGTAAAGTAAAAGAATGCATGCAATCATAAAATATATTGTGATTGACATAAGCATGCTTCTTACCCAAAGTCTCCAATGCTATAATAGTTCCTCTCTTGGAAAAATGTATCATTGTACAAGGTTGAGAGAACACTTTGCTCTTTCCATCGAGGAGTTGCCCTAGAGGGCTTCTTCCAAGTAAGGAGACATAAAGGCATAGATCATAATAGAAATATGTATGGACTGATGTGTCCTGGCTTGTCTTGAATAGATCTCCATGCCTTCTTAGTACATCAATATTTTGAAATAAAGAGGGGTAAATGTTTCTGTCCCAATGAAGCTTGCCCTCCTCTTCATCTTCTGCAGTATACAAGATCTCACCATCTGATAATGATGGCACATGCTGCTCATGGATGGTGCCATAATCTCTATATGTGAGACTCTTTGAAACTCCTTGCAAGAATGCAAGAGCTTCTCTTCTTGGAGAAACTGCTCATTTTACTTCTTCATGAAATGCTAGAGATGCCTCTGTCATGACTGCGCTGTCACCCCTATCCTTTTCTTTAATGGTGGAAGATGCCTCATCATCAATAGGAGACCTTAAATCTTGGTCTACCTTTGAAAGAGGAATCTTTATGTCTTCTTTTTGAGAAGAAGACTCTCCACCCAAATGTGGATGCCTCCAATCCCTTTCTCCTTTGGTATCTTCCCAATGAAGACTACCAATCTCCCAAAGCAATTATTGCTCCTTACACTTCATGGGAAGTTGAGATGTAACCCCTTGGAGATCTTTCAGAGAAGACCTCTCATAAATGACCCTCGTGGATCCAACTACTGCTACAGATGGTTGTCCCTCCATGATGGTGACAGTGTTGGTACAAGGCTCCTAAAATGGAGAACAGGGCTCCTCCTCTTCTGATATTCTACTACCAAATATTCTGATTATCTGCTGAGCGAAATCAACAAAAGTAGGTACTCTTGCCTAACCTCCATGGCTGACCCACCAAGAGCTTGCCTTGCCCTCCAAGTGTAGTGCTGAGATCTCCACAGCCTCTTTTTCCACTACTGGATGTAGTAATAAAAATGCTTCTAGTTTCATCACCCAAGTCTTTGCTTCACACTTGAGTGATCCATCAAATTTAGACAACAGGAATTTGTTTCCTCTTATCATCTTATTACTGCATGGTCTTCTTCCTTCTCTCAGTTGAATAAACTGAGGAAAATCTAGGGTCTCTTTGAAAGCCCTAGGTTGGCACTTGTATTCTGCCAAGTACCCACTCAGAATCTCATGTTCTAAGTGATATTCTTTCTCTCCACTTCCCCTATGAGAACAAGAAGTGCATGGGTCTTCTTCCTCCTCTTGAAACCTTCTAGAGGTCTCACTGCAACTTTCTCCTTCTTGAAACCCTCTAGGAGTTTCATTGCATTCTTCTTCCTTTTTCTTCTTAGATCTGAAAATTGATGAGAGAAATCTCATCCTCTCCATAATTTTTTTCTTTACCAATTCTCTATATAGCACTTTGGCTTGAAGCCCACAGGCTGGGCCAAAGATCTTGCTCTGATACCATTGTAATATCCTAAAAGGGACTACTAAGCAAAATAGGCCTGGAAAATGCATTTTTCAGGGATGTGTGCTTCAAAAACCAAGATCATCCCTTGGATTCCTTAGATCTGGTAATCTAAGACCCAATTCAAAGAGGAGATCAGAAACAAAACAAACTAGGTGAGGCAAATAGGCCTCTCACACCTAGTATGGCTTGTTAAATGTCTAATGAGGGACTGCAGCAATATAAAAAACACTGTATTGGAGTATTAGCAGGCTAATAATGCATGGGAGGCATTAATAAACCCTCTACTAACATAAATATATACAGCAACAAGTAAATTGATCTATCCCTTCAACCCAAAGTGGGGAAAAGTAGTGATTTAAGCCCTAAAATGGTTATTTTCAGAAATCTACATAAAAAAGGAGGAAATTTACGGTTGGATATGTTATCTTAGGTCATGAGGGACTCCCATACCAAATTTCAGCTTAAAAAAATCACTCTAGATAAGTTAAACAGTTCCCCCACTCCCGAAATGGCTTAAAAATGCTGATTTCTCATGACCTAGACTATGCAGAAATTACTGAAGCACAGACAACGTGATTTTCTGAAGGTGTTAAATGTAATAGGTTCTGAACATCAGTAAATTAGATCAAGGATATGGATCAAACAATATACAAGAGAAAAAAAGAGATTTAACATGAATAAACCCTCAAAATAGAGGTGTTGCACCATGTATTAAGACTGAAGAACTTGATAGCGTAATTTTTAGGGGGCTGAAGCATTATTTCATTATATTTCAGATCTAGGGCAGATCCTTACATAAAAATATATATCTATTACATATCCATATGCCAAAGAGGCTCTTCTTTACACTCCCCTTGGGGATCTCAGCAAAAGATGGATATTAATGAGGAGATCTGAGAGCTAAGCCACAGATCTGTAGAATCTTTAGAAATTTCTGACGCATATGATACAAAACAGATTAAATTTTAAATTAACATGGATTGGTTGGCCAATCCATGGATCACCACAGTGAAGGGAAGGGTCCCTTTCACCAGAGATATTTCCTCCAAGCTGATACAAAAACCCCACTTCAACTCTGCCTGCCAAAAATGACGCATTATCTTCAAGGAACTACGCAATTGAGGATGGAGAACACTTTGGCCTAATTTCAAGATCAAAAATTGAAGCTCAGCCAAGGGATGCACTCTTCCAAAAGGTTAAAAGACACACTCACTGAGAAGAGGCTCCAATACAAGCCAGATCTGAATAGATCTAGTATTCCACTTGCTGCAGCTTACAAAAGCAAGAAAAACCTCACTAGATCTGTGTTGCATTTGGAAGTAGAAGCTTTGTCTCCAACCAGATAGTGTACAAGCAATACAAGCTCTCCCAAGAGCTCCTCAATGGGAAGAGGTGGAACTCCTAAACAAGAAATTCCAATGCAATCTAGGCCAAGAAGCCAAGAAATTTGTTTGTCTAAATAGACAGAAATTTAGAAATCAAATCATTGAACAACATCAATATGTTGCCTTCCTCTTCCTTTTATAAGATGAGATCTTTCCAAAACCCTAAACCACCTTCATTCATTTAACCCTTTTCACATGGAGGACCTCCTTCTAGAACTGCGTTGATCATCCATGAGGTTCAATGTATCTGGACTGTGCTGTGATTTGGTCCTATTGACCCAGTCAAATAGCTCAATCTTGTTTCACACACAAGTGGATTTTATCAAGACAACCCTGATTTACCTCTGTTCACATTTGGGCATGTATTTATTCTTTTATTAGGAGTTTTTGATCTTCCTGTTAGGCCTCTGTAATTTAGTAGAGTGGCAAGACTAAATGCTGCAGAGACTACATCAAAAACCACTTTGGGATTCTAGGATCTAGCCCTCCTGAATCCAGAGAGGGGTCTCTCTATATATGTGTTTGAAGATGTGATCTTTAAGGCTTGAAATGTTATTTTAGGCTAGTTATTAAGAACAAGGGTTTTTTTTTTTGTTTGGTTGGTCAGGTATGATCTTTAATTGGATGGAATATCACAAAATGAAAGAGTTACAAAGGGTGAAGATGAAAGTATATTGAGAAGTGTTCATCAGATAGGATTAGTGTGAAGCAGCCTTAATCCATTGGGAAATGGAGTCACAAAAGGGTTTAATTGTACAACAATTTCAAGAGTGGTCCAAGGGGCAAGTCATCTATATCAAAATATCCTTTAGATTAAATGATGGAGTGGACCATTAAAAGTGTTGAGAAAGTGGAAAAAGCCAATAATTTCAACAAGGATTTATCAATTTTCCATAAATGAAAAGCCTTTTTAAGCAACTTTTTGAAACCAACCGAAGGACAGGGCTAACCATAGACTTCTTTGGACAAGCTTGTATTAAAGCTAACTTATCAGACAACAATCCTGTAATCTCACTAGACTACTTTCAGAAGGGATGAAAACAGATAAGAAAAAAAAGTGCAGCTTAAGATCAAGTTAGATGCATTAAAATCATGGCCTTCTTTTAGCATACTCTTAGGGAAACTTTCAAACAACCTTTGGAGAAAGAACTAGAAGATAGGGCAAACCATAAACTTTCCTAGTTTAACTCTACTTAGCATGTAATGAAAATATAATTCAAGAACTTCCTTTCAAGTTTTGCACATCAAGACATGGACTAACCAACATTCCTTGATAATTTTTATACTTAATTTAAGTCATTCTAAAATATCACAATTAGCAGAAAACATATAGATAAAGCTTATCAGTGAGAGTAGGGTACTTTTAACAGTAAATCCTAGCTCTATGCTTGCTGCTCTTTATCAGAGAAAAGTGAACAAAATGGCATACATGAAAGGAAAACAATAACAGTAAGAGGTAATTCACCAATGATATAGACCAGGATCCCAAGAATCAGCTTGTAGATTGATTGTCAATCCAGTTACAAACTACATGTCCAATGTTTCATCACAACAACAACTTCTCGTCTCAGCCTAACTTCTTCAATAACTTAACAGAGCTTCATAGCTTCCAAACTTATTTACATTCAAAAATGATTCGATACAACAACTATTACATCAAATTCCAACAACAACCCCTTTACAATGTGCTCCTCAAGGAGATTTTATAAGAAAATGAGGAGGTGGAAGAGTTTCTAGGGTTGAGTATCATTAATTATATACTAAATGCAAATCCTAGCCTTGAAAACCATGCAAGGCATAAGGCAGGAATGCATTGAATTACAACTCTGTTTAATTTATTCCATTTCGGCTTTTTAGGCTTAGTGGACAAAAAGAATGACTTTAAGGCCCTTTTTATCTTTTACAATAACTTTACTGGCAGTTTAAAATATGTCCTTTAGTTTGAAATAACTGTTCAGCTGTCTTTAGGCAAATATCTTCTGACTGGGCAATAACTATGCTTTCATTTGATTTATTGAGACTGTAGGTGGCACTTTTGGTAGCTAAAGAAGATGAATGGTCTCTGATGTGGCAGTGGAGACCTCCTTTACCGATATTTTTCTCTGTTTACCTTTAAACACTTTTAATTTTCTTTTGGTTTGTGTTTAGGCTTAATTAGCTTTGATCTTCATCTTCGGGTTTTCATTCTTTAACACTGTCTTGATCTCTTTAAACTGTGGATTAAAAACCTTGATCTCCAAGCTTAGGAATTAATCCCTTTATTGTTAATTTCTTCACTCTGATACACTTTGTTGTTCTGTCTTCACTAGCACAAATGGTTTCATGCAGTTGGAGGGTTTCTGTTAAATGGATCGATAATCATGATCTATCGACCAAGACTGTGGAATTGAAAAATCCTTAGATCCCTTCCTGTACTAAAGGTTTGAAATCTTCATTCCTAGCCTTCGTGTTATCTTTATAACTGTGGGAAAACTCCATAAAACTTGTACAAAACAAACAAAAATTATATAAATCTTGCGAAGATAGGTTTAAAACTGCTTTGGAGGTTTGGACGCGACGGTGAACAGGAGCCGTTGGATTAAGAAAATCAACGCTCGAGATTTCTCGATGAAATATTTTGGGGGCAAGTTAGGTGGAACATGAATGGGGGTGATATTAAATCAGGACCGTCCGATCTCAGAGATCAACGGCTGAGATCTTTCGATGGAACGTGTTATGCTCCTATACCAATAGGTGTCATATATCATGATTGACTTGATGGGCTATGTAATATGTTCATACCTTTATCTGTTGCAAAGGTTTTCCATATTGTCAAAAAAAGAAAAATCAAAGGGTGAAAAGAATAAAAAATGGCCAAAAAAGTAAAATAAAATGAACCCCGCCAAAAGAAAGGCCAACGAAAGTGTGCAAGTCTAAATGCCACTACCTTTTACTCTTATGTAATAAATAAAATTGTGTGCAACTTGTATTCTATGCCACAATTTTTGAACAGTCAAATAGTTTAAGCTTGGCTAGTTCATCTTTCAATTTTATGTTTTAGAGATAGAGAATAAAATCTGACCAAACTGTTTAATCTTGGCAGATAAGTAGATAGGTAGAGTAAATAAAAGGAGCTCAACAGTTTAATCTGAGCCCTTGGATGTAATAAGGATAGAATTAGATAGATTTCCAAATGTAAAAGAAAAAGTGTGATGAGGGTTTGCCAGTCTAAGTGCACCCTAATAAAGAAGAAAAAATGGTAGGGTAAAGTAGGTAGGGTAGGTAGATTATGTTGCATAATTACATGTGATGGATAATGCTTCTAGAAGTCTTAAATATTTACTTTCATCACAAGTGCAAAGGAAGACACTACACTGGAAGAATTTCAAGAAAAGAAAAGTTAGATTATTAACTTCCCTGCTCATTTTTCCCTAAAAATTTCACTAATTTCCCCTAAGTACTAAGGCATTTGAAAATTAAAGGGGCTCAAGGCATTTCCTTGAATTTTGGAGGGACCGGACCCTCAGCCCAATAATTGGAAAAGCCTAAGTACTTAAAATCATTCATCATGACATTCATTTACTTCTAAAAAATCTTTTCTTAAGTAAAATCCTATTTTACTTAGAAAAATTATGCAATATTGCATAAAAACCCTTCTTACTCAAGCATAAGTTAAATACATTAATCTAATGTTTTACACTTAGTGCTTTTTATTCATTTCCATATTAATTTTTAACTTATTATTTAAATCCCTATGTAAATTTTCCCTTTTCCCGTATTATTTTAATAATAAAATTCCCAAATAATGATATCTTGCCCGTTGGTTGAAAAATAACCATATAAATTTAATTAATTGGTTGAATTTCCAATTAATAAACAAAATCAATACTCCACCGTCTAAAGGGATTAATTAACCCCCATGGTTAATTAATAACCTAATCCACCAATCAAAATTCCCCCGATGCGATTATTTCATAATAAATTATGTCGGGCCCACCAGTTAATTCCCTGTCATCTTCCTTTCCCGACGATCGTCCAATCGACTAATCTCAGATCTACGGTTATTATCAATATCGCTGGCCATCCTCGTCCAAACGATAACGCGCGATGGCCAAGTGGTTTTCTGAACATTGCTGCGCCATGCGTCGTTCATCGTATGGAATCGCTCGCCCTCCGCTGAAAACCGCCTTTCCCCAAAAGCGGTGTGATGGAAACCGCTTATTGCTTACCTCCTATGACGAAACCACCGTACTTGCTGACATCATCCATTAAAATAATAAAAAATTTGTCAAAATTTGAATTTGTGAATAAAACAAAGAACCCGCGTCATTTTCATTATTTCACGTAGTGACTAGTGTCCCATGCAATGAATTTTGAAATCAACTGTCAAAGTTTGCCAACCGTTACCTTGCTGAAGAAAATTGCAGTCGAGTAATCCAGAGTTCATCCGCCATAACCAGCACCTGTTTAGTCACTGTTTAATTCCCAAAAAATAGGTATTTACCCTAGTTCCCGTTAAAATCTGTAAAAAATTGGCTTTTGTTTTAAATTCTACATGAAAAACTGAAGCAGAGTTTAAGACTGGTCTTTAGTTCATTCCTCAATTGCAATTTCCTTCCCCAACCTGTGACTGTGCTCGTTTTTCGTCAAAACCCACAATTAATTTCTGAATCCACAAGAACCAGAAATGGAAATTTCCGTGGCTTTGAATTTCACACCCCTGAATTCCCCTCACAGAGATTTAGACTATCTGCCTCTAGTAGATAGGGATTTCCAAATCTAAAACCTTGTTCTCAGTGAAAATCCTCTTCGAACTTTTTGCCGCTGCAAAGAAACTAGAATATCGGAAGCTAAATGGTGGAAAGAAATGTTTGAAATTTTGTAAAATTATCCTTACATGAATTTTTTATTATGTACTATAGTAAGTCATGATAAAGGAGGATAAAAAGATAAACAGAGGTTAGAGAGCATAACAGTTAAAGAGTATCAGTGGTTAAAGTGTATCAGGTAAAAGTGAGAGTGAAAGTTAAAATGAAGTTACAGAGCAGTCAAAGGTAAACATTAAAAGTAATTACAGAGGCAGTAAAATGGTAAAAAGAGATGAAAATTCTTTCACCAACATTGAATTTTATCTAAAGTGAAAGTAAAACAGTTAAAAGAACAAAAAGGTGAAAAGATGAAAAACACAACAAGAATGAACATTTTTGCATAAATTTCATGCTTTAGTCATTGTTTTGCAGAAATTATTGTGATCAATCCAAGATGAATTTTGAAAATCTGAAGGAGTTTTATGTTCTGCAGAGGACCATCTACAAAAACCTCTCTCACTTTTCTAACAACTATTATGGTTTTGGAAATATTAAACAATGTTGGAAAGCACTTTTTGCAGAAAATTCCAGTTAAGTCATCATGTTGCAGAGAAGATTGTGGCCAATCCAAAATACATCATACAAAACTGAAGGAGGTTTTTGTTCCTACGAGACCTATCTACCAAAACCTATCTCACTTTTTGAACAGTGATTTCAGAATCAGAGATACATGCACATCTTTAAAGGCTATTTTTCAGAGCCTATTGTGCACAGCGGGAGAGGAATTTTACGAAAATTAAAGAGGTTTATCTCACCAATATATTTATCTACAATAACTGTTTTCACTTTTTACATATCGATTACATATTGATAAATAAAAAGATATCATTGGACCCCAAGTTTGTAGAATTATTGGAGCAGAATGCACAAAGAAAGGAAGCAGTTAGTGACTTGGATGCCTCATCATCAACTAAGAGTTGGATCAAATTCGAATTCTCCTCTTTGTCATCACCTATCCATAAAAAATAGTGCCAAATAGATGCATTATTTTGAGTGTCTTTTACTTAAGTTCTATTTATGTAAAATAGTTGGAGAGATTTGTGAACTAATCTTGATATTTTTTCAAGATATTTCAGTTTAGAATTTGTATAAATACTTCACTCTTGGAAGTATTTTGGGTGTGGATTCTTAGAATTTGCTGTAACATTGGCTATTTTGGAATAAAGTGCTATTGGAGAAATTTTGTGTGGCAAGCTGGATGAGGAATTGATGCGAAAGATCTTTTACAAGATTCTTGTGTCAGACTACGGATCAATAAGTCATTTATCTCTTATGTTTTGAAGTATTTATATTTGTTTATTATATCAACTATGTTTCATTTCCAAATGATTAATGAAAAGGAATAAATCAGAAAGTGCTTAAGTGTAGTCTGATTTTAATCGTTGTTATTCTAAATGTTTTCTTCTGAACTGGTTTAAACAGTAAATTCTTAATTTCTCATGTTTTTCTAGTTTAAGCATTCTGATTATTTAGTAAAGAATAATCAATTTCTCTTTATTAATAATCACTCAATTTCCCTCTTTCAAACGTGTTGAAGGATTTTTAATTGCCCTTCATCAAATTTGAGTTCATCCCATTCACTTTAAGATCTATAATTGTTCCCTGTTTGATTACCTTGCCCTGTGAAACCATATTTTGTTAAGAAACTTAATCCGATTAAGCTATTTTCTTTGACTCCATTAGCCCAATGGCCTAAATTACTCAATCTTACCCTCAGCTTTTGAATTCCATCACCCAAACTCAATCAAAACCCCTGGACTTTATAACTAGCCTAATATCTTTCAAAACAAAGCTAAATTTTACAGAGAGAGCCCTCTCTGGGTACATATTGGCTAGATTTTGTACCTAAAAGTTGGTTTGTGGTTACCTCACAGATATTTCTTTTTGAACTTGGAAAGTGTAAGAGGTGATAACATAGTGGCGACTACTGTTGGGGAAGACTAACCTTTTTCTTCAGAAATATTTTACAGGTTCAGATCTGATCTATGATGGTGAACAATAATCAGACACACAAAGGTTAAAATCATCCACCTGGCGACTCCAACTCAATTTCACAATCAAGACTCCACTAGAGGAATGAACCTCAAAGAACAATATGGAAAGATCAGACTTTAAACTTGGATCTTAATCCAAGACATTATGTTCTTTCTCATTAAGAAAGTTTTTCAATGTATATTTTATTTTATAGAAGATCTTAGATTAGTTTTTAATTATTTTCCTTTGAAGATTGTAAGTAATAATTCTCCTAATCTCTTTGAGCAGCTTTCTTATGAATCTAATGATGAACATTTTCCAATTAAGAAGCCTCAAATAATCTAGACTGATCTTACAATTCCTATACATATCCCTGTGCCATATAAAGTTCCAGATAGATATAAGCCCCTTATTTTACCTCCTATACTCCATGATTTTTTGAAAAAATACTACAAGTATCTTCCTAGATTTGATGGAGAGAATGGTATCACTGCCCAAAAACATATTCAAGGTTTTGAGAATTATTTGGATTTATTTGAGTTTGATGAAGATGATATTAAAATCAGACTTTTTTCTCTTTCTTTGCAAAATAGAATAAAGAATTGGTTCAAAAATCTGCCTAATGCTAGCATCTCAAATTTCCAGCAGTTTATCAAAATTTTCCTTGATAGATGGATAATCAAAGTTAATCATTTTGTGATCATGGAAGAATATGATTGTTGAGGAGGTAAATCCCCTCTGCGGACAGAGGCGATCCCTACTAGCCCAGCAGGGGTCTAGCAACAATCATCAAATGCTACAGCGCAAGTTCCTAATTGCGAAATGAAAAGACCAATGATGGAGGCCTACCTGGAGTCTAGTGCTATGATTCGTAGAAGAGGCAGCGTTCCCGTTCCTCAGCTTCAGCAGATCACGATCCCCATGATCTCCGTGAATGGACACTTGCACATGCAAGAAACAACACGAATACAAGCATAAAATCTAGAATACGCAACTATATATCAGTCAGAAAGGATATAACTCATCATTATCATAAGTGAAAAACAGAGCGGAACCATAACCGGTAGTCATTCATTAATAAGCAATCGAAAGAGAGTACAACCAATGTTCTGACGCTGCGGTCTCCTTTAGAAGGGTCTCCAGTCGTTCACGTCTCGCAAAGCTCACCAGGGAAGGGACAAGCCTCTCTAGAGTCTCTCGACGATAGTCTCCTTGCTTGAGTCGGCCTTAAGGGAAGAATGAGGGCTCTTGCAGCATGAAGGCTCTTGGGAATTTGGAGATTCAAAGCTTAGGCACTTCAAGACTAGCTTGCAATGGAAATAGGCAAGCTTTTATAGATGGTGAAGGAGGGAGTTGAGATCCCTATTATTGTGGGATTGGCCCTATCATCAAGGAAGGTTCCATGAGAGGTGGCAAACCACTTCCCTTCCATGGAACTCCCGTAGCCAAAACTTCCAACTCAAGATAGGCAATGGTTTCTGAGTTTTTTGAAACACAACTTCCGCCATCTTTATTTAAAAAAAATTCCTTAAATTGGCTGGCGTGACTGCGACTCTGGGACAGAGCACCAGTTGGCGCGGCCTCTTCGTATTATTTTCCCCATTGGCGCGAGTGATGAACTGTCTGCCCGCGCCAATACAAAAGGAGATGTTTTCATGGTTTTTTGCAAGGAGATGTCTTTAGGGCAATTGAAGCTCATGCTTAGAGGAATGCATTGATAATGATTTCAAGGCATGACAATGTTCTGAGTCACAAAATAGATTCACTCATTCCAATGCCCAGAAGATGGAAGCTTGTTAGGGGCAGTGTCGTGCGTATGTGAGATGCCTCCTAAAGTATGAGGCTCGAGAGAGAGAGAGGGGTGAAATTATTTACGAGAACGTGTCCAACTGAAGCTCCGCCGTCGGAAAACCTACGTAGAAAAATACAACTGATATCTCAAGTATACACTTGATGTATATGCGTATAGAACGCAGCCATCAAACAGTATACTATAATCTTGGATCCGGGTATGGCGCACCATCTGAGAATAATAAATAAACTCGGGTATGGTCGCGGCCTGTCTCGGTGAGTCTGCATAATGATAATTGACAATCAACGCATTACAACGGACAAAATCCGGGGTCTTGCGCCCCATCTCGGCCACGAATAAAAATTACAAGGTTCAAGCATGTGAATATGTATTTGAAGTCGAACATGCAAGAACATCGTTGATTACCAGCAATGATGAAATCGTTAACGGACGGAAGCGGAACCAATGTGTGTGGCCCTCAAGGTACTACGGGTACAATCTACGGCGTGTGAATAAATGAGTTGGCGTCGAACACCCGCAGAATCACTCGATCGGAGGCCAATGATGAAAACCTCACGTCGAATGCGACGAACCTGCCATTGAGGCATGCAGGCTCCAAGGTACCATAAAGGAGTCTCTAGATCAGCTTCTTGGATAATGAGCTGAAGTCGACAGGAAGTGACCTTGATCGAAGGTGGGCCATAATGTTGCCCACATCATCGACACGAGACAGAGGAACATAATGTTTTTGTGAATCAGGATCAGATGAGAATCAGAGGAAGGTTAATACTTGCAGAGGTCAACTTCTCTTGAGCATGTAACGGCACGACAGTGAGTTTCGCAGCATTTGACATCAATGGATCAGAGGTCATGGCGACGAGGCAAAGAGCAGATGAGAGGTCAAAAGGATCACCCAGACCCACGGAGGCAAGTGAAAAAATGAGATGAGATGTCCCCAACCCGACACGAATGCAGACAAGTGCCATGTTCAAAAGAGACATACTATCAACACGATAATGATTATGGTTCCATTTTCCCCCACCATTTCTGGCGAGTACCCCAATTATTTTGATAACAAGCTTGAAGGGGATAGAATATGCTTGTAATATAAGTTCGTCCTTCGGACGAATCCATCCTAGTACATTTAACGAGCCCTAGGAAGGAGTCTAGGAGAAACTCGGAGAACGTCATTTTATTTGGATCAGGTCTTATCGAGGTTTAACGAGTCGACGAGGAGAACTCGTCTTTCATGTTTAGAGTTTGAAAAGGCAGTAATCATCACGGAGTCCTTTTCGTAAATAGTTCTCGGATAGAAAAGGTAGAAAACAATATCCGAGAAAACCTCCTAGTCGCGATAGGCTAGGGTATTCCTTTTTCGTAATCAATCTATCCCAGCCCAAAAAAGGGGTAAACGTATACTGGGTAGATGTCGATTCGTGTCCATTTTAATGAGATCGAAACGAAAAGGGCCTCGGAAATCTTTTCACGTTCAGAGAGTCAGAAAAGAGCTGAAAGATGACTCCAAAGTGACTTTTTCATGTATTTACCGAGTCCGAAAAAGTATAAAATACAACTCGTTTACACCGTTAAAGTCGCAAAAAACCTGTTGCTGCACATACCAAGCAAGCGTAAAACCCATTTTCGACATAACATATTAAAATATTTGATAAAAATAACTTTTAAAACCCATCCTATGTCAAAAAATTTATAAATATGCCAAAATGGCAAAAACAAAATTACATTTACTATTTACCTTGGTAAAAAGCAGCAGTGGTCCATTTGGAGTGCAAACTTCTGACGGCGATTGCGACAGATTCGGTTGACCATTTAGATTCTCGTCAGCTACAGGTAAGAGGCACTTCTCTATACTTAATTTCAATCCATTTTTTGATAGTTTTCCCTCATATATCAGGTTCTGTGGAAACTTTTTGAATTTTTAGGGCTGCGCTTATTGGCGCGGGTATCAGGCACGGACCCGCGCCAATGGGATTTTCCATGCAAAGGGCTCACGCCACGTGGCGCGACTGTTCACAAAATAGCCGCGCCAGCGGCCGAACCCAAATTTCCGCCTAGAAATTTGAAATTTTAATCATTTTAAATGAAATTTGAAGCCTACCAGAGATCTAATTAAGGGTTTATGACCATGTGGATGCAGGAAATCAAGAAAAATGGTGATTGAGTGGAAAGAAAGAGAGCATGGAGAAGAGGATGAACAGGCCATAGAAAGTGAGGCTTGCATGAATGCCCTCAAAAACTGTGGGCTAAAGAAGTTCTTCCTTACACCCTGTTTACGAGCTCAGCCCGAGCTCCTCCAGTATTTGATCAGTATTTGGGACGAACAGGAACAAGTGTTCAAGTTGCGAGATCAGGTATTGGAGCTGGAGCTTTCTGATGTTTATTTCATAACCGAATTGTCTCGCAGAGGTCCGGTACCCATCTTGACTGGGAGCAGACCATCCGGCGAGAATATGGAAGAAGTGATGGCACGAGTGTGCCCAAGAGCACAAATGGGGTCAGGGAGAAAAAAGGTGGATATCCACACCATCCCCGACATGGCATTGAGAGTTGTCCTACATACCATCACGCGGGCTACAGGATTGCAGGCACCGCACGAGGCCACAAAGGCCCAACTCCTGCTGGCCTCAGAATGCATGAGTCCCTTATTGTTTGACTGGGCTACAACAGTAACAATAAACATGAAGAGACAGCTCACAAAATTCAAGCAAGCTAAACTGAAATAGTTTGGCTATGGTTCCATTCTGGTATCATTCATTCTGGAATGCTTACCAATCTTCCAGGGCCAAGGGGCCATAGTAGCAGATCCGATTCCACGAGAGCCAAGAATGGCTTGCTGGGCAGCACTAATGCCCATAGCTGGAGGCGGCCAACATATGTCCTGGAGGCTAAAGTTTTTTAGGTGGTTACGGTGCCAGTTGATTGTAGTGGAGGACTGGCCATATGCAGGAACTGACTTCACCGGAGACCCAGATCTCCCACTGCCAGAAGGAGATGACTGGGACGAGGAGTTGGGTAAGACCTCATGTTTTTTGATTTTTATGTTTTATGTTTTTTTTTGTTAATACACATTTGTCCTAACACATTTTATATATGTATGCAGATGTGGGCCCTGAGAAACCAGCCGGGATGTCTCCAATCTCGCGGAGGACTCATCTCACCCCTGATCCTCAGGGAGAGGGCACAGGAGGGGAGGAGTTGATCCAAAATCTCAAGGGCATTGCCCGAGGGATCCCGGACTATGCTCGGCTGGCGGATGTACCGATGGCGTACCAGCGTCATATGGTGGGAGTTCCAAGTCAGATCCACTGAATCCTGAGACGCTTAATGCGTGTAGTTACATGTTACCATGAGCACCATGCAGATTAGCTCTTAGGGATTATACCACACATATTTTTTGAGAGACATATCGTCTCCGGATGTACTTAAGATGATTATGTATATTTTGAATTTATGTGACACACTCTATGTAAACATTTCGATATCTATATATATATGCATATCTATTTCTGGATGGATCTTTCTTTACATGTGATGATGATTTACAAATTGCGCAAATGTCTGTCTAATACCAAATTTTCTACTGCATCTGTTAATGTATTCAAATTCCTGGGTATATGTTGATATGTAATGTAGTCAAAATTCCTTTCCAGTAATCGAATACGCAGATACAGACGTAAAATGGACGGGTTTCTTACCGAATAGTGTCCGTTCAGTTGTAACACTACAAGTTGTGAATCTAGATACACAAGCAATTCGCGGATACCAAGGTTTACTGCCTCGGTTAATAATTCTAACACATCACTATATTCCGTGATGTTGCTCGTAGTACATCCTAGACACACTCCTTGCAAGTTGACCAACACACCAGCAGGATCATAGATTACCCAGGCTGCTGAAGACAAATTCCTGGTACTGTGGGAGGCACCATCCGCGAAACCAACAAATGGATGAATAGACATCTGCACAACCAGGAAGACCCGATTAGCAGAAAGATGTTTACAAGGCACACCACACCATATATGCACACAAATGAAAAACACACCTATGTACACACTCCACACCAAGAAATCACTTCAGGCATAGTACTTTTTGAGGTACAACCCATTTCTGGGCTGTGCCAGTGGAGCTCCTTCATAATCTATAAGCTCATAAGCCTCATTTTTCAAAATGCGTTTTACTATATAGGGCCCATGCCACATAGGCTGGAACTTACCGGCTCCAAGCTTGTCATGTGCTTGATCGTACAGGAGGACGAGGTCTCCTTCGATAAAGGAACGAGGAGAAACAGATTGATCAAAATGAGTTTTGACCCTCTTCTTTTGTGCTTCGATAACCAAAGCAGCCAGAGGACGGGTTTCATCTAACCGTTCCAGATACAGAAGATGTTCTTCCTCAGCAAAAGTATTAGGTAGAAGTTCCACAACTAATTTCAAAGAAGGAATCTCGCATTCAACTGGAAGAGTTGCTTCCAGGCCATACACCAATTGAAATGGTGTGAACCCAGTTGAACTCTTTGCATATGTTCGGTATGCCCAGAGAGCTGAGAACAGTTGGAGATGCCAATTGGATTTGTGAATACCAACTGTTTGCTGAAGAATAGTGACCAGAACCTTGTTCACTGCTTCAACCTGACCATTCGCCTGAGGGTAATATGGTGTTGAGCTGTCGTGACGCAAGCCCAACTTTGAAGTCAGCTCCACCATCATATAATCTCGGAAATGAGTACCGTGATCAGTGAAGATGGCTTGAGGAACCCCGAACCGTGCAATAACGTGGTTGAATATAAATTGAGCAGTCGTTTTCCCGTCAGCAGCTAGTGTAGGCATCGCCTCGGCCCACTTGGTGAAGTAGTCGACGACGAAAATTATATACGCATGCCCCCCGGCCAAGCGAGGGTTACACGTCATACAATCCACGCCCCATTTCGCAAAAGCGCCGATGGTAATAACAGGGTGAAAGGGTAGAGGCGGTGCGCGCATCTTGCGCTGAAATATCTGGCACGCATGACATTTACGGACTACCATGATACAGTCTTTGAATATAGAAGGCCAGAAATAACCTGCTCGCAGAATCTTCTGGGTAGTAGCATACCTGGACATATGTCCACCACAGGCGCCATTGTGGTAGTCATTTAGGACCTTTTCAGCCTCTTCCAAGGTTAGGCATCGTCGGAGCACCAAATCTACTCCAATGCAGTATAAGGTATCTCCTACTATACGATAGGGCTAGAACTGGTGCCGAATCCGACGGCGGGCAGCTTTATCCAACTCAGACCGAAATTTCGAGGTCTGAAGATACACTATTATGTCACCGTACCAAGGGTCATGAGTACTGATGAGGAAAAGTGTTTCGTCCGATATATGATCTTCAGCATATGAGGGAGCGGAGTCTGTAGGGAGAGAGCATATAAGATCCGCGAAAAACGGTGATTTAGTTGACTTAGCGGTAGTGAACTCTAAGTCAAACTCCTGCAGGATAACAATCCATTTGGAGTACTTGCCCCCCAGTAATTGTCTAGAAAGAATATACGTCATAGGGTTGCAGTCTGAAACCACTGTTATCGTACGCAAAAGGATGTAATGGCGAAAGAGCTGTACAACATGTACGACTACTAGTGCCAACTTCTCGACATGAGCATAAAGCGTTTCTGGGTCGAGAAGGTTCCGTGACAGATAATAAAAAACATGTTCATCACCGTCATCGTCATCCTACACCAAGACCATGGCTATGGTGCTAAATGCGGCGGAGAGATATAAAGTGAAGTCGCGGTGGTAGTCTGGAGGACGAAGCTACGGAGCATTGACAAGCAACGTCTTCAGCTTCTCAAAGGATTGCTGAGCGATTTCGTCCCAATGGAAGGGAACGTTCTACTTTAATAAACGAGTGAATCCTTTGGCCACCTCAGCATAATTCGGGATAAAGCGCCGAAGAAAGTTCGCTTTCCCTTGCAGACTATGTAACTGATATAGGGAGGAGGGTGGTGGGAGATTTATGATGGCCTCGACCTTTAAAGGGTCAAGGCGAATTCTGTCTTTCGAGACTATGAATCCTAAAAGACGGCCAGAATCAACGCAGAAGACGCATTTATGAGGATTAAGCCTAATATTGTAGCGCCTACAACGAAGAAAGATCTGGCGGAGATGCTCAGGATGGTCCTCTCGCTTAGCCGAATGGGCTGGCAAGTCGTCCAGATAAGGCTAAACTATATGGCGAATGTCATGAAAAGCGTAGGACATCGCACGCTGAAAAGTGGCTCCAGCGTTCTTCAAGCCGAACGGGAGTTTTTTATACGCGAAAGTACCCCACGGACAGATGAATGTGGTCTTGTGTTGATCCTCGGGTGAAATATTGAACTGATTATATCCTGAGAAACCGTCCATCAAGGAATAGATCTTACTTCCGGCACATTCGTCGATGATCTGGTTTATAAACGGAGTGGGATAATTATCCTTTGGACAGGCACGATTGATGTTGCGATAATCAACACAGACTCTAATCGTACCCTACTTTTTATCGACAGGGACAATGTTAGACACCCATTCTGTGAGGGGGATAGGATAAATAAAACCCGCGTTCATAAATTTTTCAACTTCTGCCTTAATTGCGACGGATTTCCGAGGATGCATGGGGCGTAAGCGTTGGCGCACAGGCTTCGCACCAGGATAGGTTGGAATCTCATGCACTATGATACTGGGATCAATCCCCAGCATTTCCTCGTAGGACCACGCGAAGACATCTCTGAATTCTTTGAAAAGCTCAGTATAGACTTGAATCTCATCGGGAGACCAAGTCACACCCACATGAATATTCTCAATGATCCTTGGTTTAACGGAGATGTTGATCGGGATGGTTTGAGTGATGTTACTCAGGTTTCCCTCCGAAAAAACCTCGTGCGTCAAAATGGGCGTTTGAAGAGGAGGGGTAGGAACCTGAGTAGCATAACGCTCCAGACAGTCAGTCATTGCCCCCAAGCTAGGCATAAAAGAGGAGCGATGATGTCCATCGCCCCAAGGCAGCTCCTCAAGAGACATATTTTCAATGATGGCCTCATCGGAAGGAAAAGTCTCTTTGAGAGGATCAGGTGAATCGGCTTGACCAAGCCAGGGGGATTGAGAGTAGACGTCGAGAGCCATGCTCAAAGGAGCATGCTGAGGAGGTGGAGGATTAGATGTGGCAACAATTTCACAGTAGCTGATCTCTACTGGAGTCAAGGGCATTGATTCTCCAAACTCAAACACCTGCTCAGGCGTAGGAATAAGCCAGGGGTCATCGGACCTGGACATCATGTTGACTTGAGCGGTGTGCGGTGGCGGTGCGGGAAAAATACCCATGAGGACCGGGTCTTTGAAGAGACCAGGTCCCACACTGTCCGGGGGATTTGGAATTTGATCCACGTACGGCACATTGTTCTCAGAGGTAGAGGTGAAAAATGACAACTGATCCACCATGACAATTTTGCCCTCATGAGGGAACTTAAGGAATCGAAAGACGGTGGACGGCACGCAGAGCATGGCATGAGTCCAGCTGCGGCCAAGAAGTATATTTTAGTTGAGTTTAGTGTCAACCACTTCTACTTCCACGTTGACAGTCTTCCCCTGTAATGTGATCGCTAGACTCTCGAGAAAACCCAGGGGTTTGGATTCCTGACCATCAAATGCCTCTAGGGCATTGGGAGATGACGAAAGGGCTGGAGAGCCGATGGCCTTCCAGCAAGCGGAGGACATAACGCAGGTAGATGCACCTTCATCTATGACGGCCCTATGAATGTTAAGACCGTTAATCCTAACTTGAATAACAAGAGCGATTTGATGTGGAAGCCGGGGAGTGAAATTCTCTAAATCGAAGGTGATAAGACTCGAATCGGCGGGATCAATGCCCCCCGATCGCAGACAGTAAAGCCTTCTGTTGCGAAGGACAACTTTGAAGAACTTCTAGTGCAGACATAGTAGACGGCGCCTGTGCCAAATCCTTAACAATGATGTAATGTTGAGCGTCACGAGCATTCGAATTATAAGAAGATCTTCGTAAGACACCTTTAGAAGGTGGTTTCACAACAGGTTCAGGAGTAGGCTTCTCGATTTCCAACGAATAGAAGTCAGGTAGGGGAGGCGGTCCATCCGCAACTGCCTTCCCGGGTGCCTGCCTCGATTCATTGTAATCCTTCGAACGCGTAGCGATAGAGATAGGTGCAACACTCTTCATCATGAAAACTTGGGACCCAAATGGTGCAGATGGTGACGGCTGTTCGACCATCTGGGTCTGCTGATATGGGAATGGCTCTTTTAGAACAACTGGAGTCCCTTTAGGGCCCTTGAGAAGTTGACTAACCTCGGATCGTCGTGGACAATCCTTAGTATAATGGTCCCCTTCACAAATGAGGCAAGGGTACTTCGGTTTACGCTGAGAGCCATCCTTAGTGTGAGATTTAGATTCTAGCTTTGGGGCATCAGATTTAGATTTTCCTTTGCCCTTCTTCTTCCCCTTGGAAGTTTTCTCTGTAGGATTGGCCTGAACGGCATTCAGTTCCGTGGTTTTACCAGAATCGGACGGGGCGGGATTAGCAGGAGTATTGTTAGAAGAATTAGACTTCTACTTCCCATTCGAAGATTTCTTCAAATTCTGAGAGACAGAACCAATGACACCATCCACCGCAGGGGTACTAGGCGGAGCCTTAGAGGTTCTAGACCACGAGGCATCAGGAAAGATATCATAAAGCGTTCCGGACTGAGAATATACAAGATCCAGATATTGGGCACACGCAATGGCTTGTTCCTCCGTCACACACGCTCCCATCGCAATATCCTGAGAGATTTTATTCACAAAGGAGGTGGTAAACCAGTGAGTTAGTATCTGATCAGGTATGTGAAACTTGATCAGTCTACGACGGCGCCGCCACTCATGAATGTGATCTGAGATGTGAGTGGCTTTATCCTGCTTCAGAGAAGTCAGGAGGTGCATCCCGGCTTCATAACCAACCGGTAACTGAAAGTGTGTGAGGAAAGCCATGGCTAAAGAATTTAAATATTGGAAAATTCCGCTGGATAACTCTATGTACCACTTAGCAGCAACTCGAGTTAAAGTATGCTGGAAGAGGCGCAGACGAATCGAATCGTCGACCCAAGAGTTAGACGAACACCAAAGATGATACGTCATCACATGCACCTGGGGGTCCTCTCCAGATTTTCCCTCAAACTTGAGGCAATCACCTGGTATCTTGGTGGGAACCGGAGGCCAATATGGATTATGTAAAATCGGATCATTGGTCAACTTTGAAACATCTAGAAACTCCAAGGTGGCCAGGAACGGCAATGGCGGATTGACCGGCATGCCAGACCCAGGATGAGGACCGTTACCTGTACTCCACAATGGTTGTGAATATCCTTGCCCCCATGGGTTCTGTCCCGTAGGATTCTGACCGTAGGGGGTGTAGGTTGTATAACCAGACTGATTTGGATGCTGGTAACCAGAGTGTGGGGCCTGATAACCAGGGTACGGACCCTGATTATATGTCGGCCTGGTGTAATCAGTGTTTGGATTTGGCTGCTGAGTATAGGTAAAACCGGGTGGAGGAGGATAATATTGAGAGCCTCTAGGGTGGTTATAGTTCGGTTGAGATTGACCATGAGGATAATAACCACCCTGAGGATGAGTAGGCTACTGAAAAGTGGAACCCTACGGAGCCTGATAAGTAGGGCGCAGCTGTTGATTTGGCTGCGGCATTGAATGTGTCGGCTGCTGAGCAGGGTTAATAGAATGAGCGGGCTGCCCTAAGTGAACAGGTTGACCCGACTAAGAGGGCTGCCTTGAATGAATAGGTTGACCCGGATAAACAGGTGACGCCAGTTGAGCGGGCTGGCCTGGTTGTGAATGAGCCCCAGGTTGTACCGGATGGGCCGGTTGGCCTGGAGGCGGAACACCAGGTTGTTCCGGATGGGCCGGTTGGCCTGGTGGTGGAACGGGACCAGGTGCTTGCTGAAAACCGGTTTGACCCGAAGCGGAACCATAGGATGGTCCCGGCTGATATGCAATGTTAGAAACAACAGGATACTGAGGTTGCATAGGTAAAGAAGGCTGGATTTGCCCCCCAGGACCATAGACCGATCCCAGTTGATACCCCGGCTGAGGCTGAACAGGTTGACCAGAAGGGCTATAATACTGTCCTTACGGACCGTACGATGGCCCTTGTTGGTCGACAAGATAGCCTTGCATGGGCTGCCCCTGTGGATCATAAAGATATCCAGGTTGGCCCGAAGGTTGGCCTTGGAAAGGCTGTCCTTGCGGGTTATAAGCCTGGTTATAAGGTAGACCTTGAGCATAGAGGTAAGCCTCAGGAGTGGGTAGACGTAAAATCTCCCCGTGCTCATCATACTGACCTGGGAAAGCATACATGGGTGTACCATCCTGTGCATAGTGCGAAAATTAAGAGCGGTTAGGATCTTGGGAGGATGGTCCAACCTCGGCGTTCAGCTGTTGCAAAGACAACCGATACTCCTTCGGAGAGATGTTATCCGGTATATCAGTCGCTAGATAAACATCTTCAGGAGTTGGCACAGCCCTTGCAGCGGATGTTGTGACAACAGGAGAAGAGGTGGCCACACAAACGGTGGGCCGGACGGGAATAGAAGTAACGGGCGTCTGAGGAGACACCCTAGGCGTAGTAGCAGCTGGCCTCGGAGAAGGAGCTGCCACTCCCATAGAAGCTGCAGTGGAAATGATCTGACCCAAATATCTGTATCCCTGTGGTAAAGAGGGACTGGCTATTGACATGTCAGCCAGCTCAGAGTTGTCTCCCTGAAACAATCTTCGTGGGAAGAGCTGGTAGTCTTCACTAGACGTTGGGATTTCCTCACCAGAATCACTCATGGTTGATCCTGCCGTTAAATTGCATGATAGACGGTGAGGACTAGGAGGAAAAACAGCAGCAACAAAAGGTGAACCCGATGTAAGAGAAAGGAAATCAGCGCCTAATCTCAATTCAGACACAAGGTCCGAAAAGGGCCAATCGAACTCAACTGGTCCTCCAAAGGGTTTCTCAGCAAGAACCGGTCCCCCGTCAGGAAACTCGGAAACAATCAACTGCTGCAGTTCAGCAGAGGATTGGGAAACCTTTGATGAATCGTCCGTGTAAGGAATACCAGTAGACGAAACCGAAGGTTCCGCCACTGTGGCAAACGATAAGATAAAAAGAAGAGAACACACACACAGGTTGAAAAAGAGTCAAGACACACGATCAAATGGTCAACAAGCAATATCTAACAGGGCGTATAATCGTGGGTGATTAATTTTTACCACATTGAAAAATAAGAAACTTCACCGTTTCATGTTTTAAGAGTCGAGAAACGATAAAATATGACTCTATCTCTTTCATATTTGACACAAGCGTGAAAGGACAAGCGCTTGACGGTATTTTCAAATTTAGGGAGTCAGAAAAGACCAAATGACTGCTGAGGAATACTAGGCACAAAGGGTGTACCAAATAACCGTGAACTGCAATATACACCTTGGTTTTAATAATGAAAGAGAAATCAACCAAGTACTTTCCGTACGTGCAGGCAATCTCCCCGAATGCTGTGTTCGGTGTATCACGGGTATAGGGCGGCAGACTCGGCTTCCTATGGATAAAGGATTGAAAACCTAGAGGGGTCTCCCTTTATATACGAGACGGTACGGGGAGCACAAGTCCGTACTAGCGCTATCTAAAGCCAAAAGGTGAACGACAGCTGCTAGGTTTAAAGACGCCGAAACACGTCTCTAGCCTAGACCTCTAAATGTGTTTCGTTAGATTTCAATGCTGCCTTAGTGTAAATTGAGTAGATTTTAAAGTTGATCTTCAATTACGTTTCAGTTTTCAGGCCCTAACGAATGTGTTGTCTCAAAAACTCCTAAATGCAAAGCTACATGCCACAGTACACCATTTCGTTCGATGAAAACTAGCTACGGAAGAGTTGAGATTTTTTTACACAAACAAAATGATCGGAAGACAAACAATGATATCTCTAATGCAACTAATGAAATCGAAATTTTTCATTCAAATCACTAATTACTACTAAAATCGAAAAATTTCAATTTGCACTAATCAACCAAAAGAAAAAGAGATTTTTTTTTGTAATTTTCAATGTTTGATAGCTAGATGCACTAAACAAACCGAAAATAAAAGAGAAGCAACTTGAGAAATGATATTGAGAGAGCAAAACGAACAAATTTCACTCAATGACACAAACAATCAGATCTCAAATCGACCAAAGTCTCTCAAAACCAAGAAAAAGACTCAAAGGCTCCAATGGACTGTGTAATCTAGGCCCAAAGCAAGACCAAACGAAATTTGAATGAAGAAACGAGCAATCACCCAGAAATCACAACAAAACAGTGAAAAACTACTAAGAGAATGCGGAGGAGCAATCAGAGAGTTGACTGGATAAACGAAACACCAAAACTCCCAAGGAGGGCTCGATACACAAGGCCACTAGATGCCCTAGGGCTTAAAACGTGAAATCGATGGAGAAAAGCAAACAACCAAAGGACGAAGGCAAATTCCCAGTCAAACAGGACTCCAACACACTCAGGTAGTCGAAAAATCAAGAAGAAAAACACTGACCAGACCTAGAGAGCTCAAAACTGAGCAAACTCAAATACCCTACAGGAGTGGCGCGACTGTAAGGCTGCAACTGGCGCCAGCAAGCAATTGGCACGGGAAATACAAAAGCAACATGTGCCAATTGGCGCGACTATCGGGCTAAAAAGCGCGCCAGTCGAGTTTCTCAGCCAAAAACAAAAAAGAACTACTCCAGAAGCAGATCAATGTAAACTAAGCAAACCAAGAAGCAAAAAACAGCAAAAGAACCGAGCCCAAAAGGCTAACCAAGCAAGGAAAATCATAAAACAATCAAAACGAGACAATCCAAACGAGACAGTGAAAACTAGACTATCCCCAGCAGAGTCGCCAAATTGTTGAGGAGGTAAATCCCCTCTGCGGACAGAGGCGATCCCTACTAGCCCAGCAGGGGTCTAGCAACAATCATCAAATGCTACAGCGCAAGTTCCTAATTGCGAATAAATAAGCCAATGATGGAGGCCTACCTGGAGTCCAGTGCTATGATTCGTAGAAGAGACAACGTTCCCATTCCTCAGCCTCGGAAGATCACGATCCCCACGATCTCCATGAATGGACACCTGCACATGCAAGAAACAACACGAATACAAGCATAAAATCCAGAATACACAACTATATATCAGTAAGAAAGGATATAACTCGTTATTAACATAAGTGAGAAACAGAGTGGAACCATAACCGATAGTCATTCATTAATAAACAATCGAAAGAGAGTACAACCAATGTTCTGATGCTGCGGTCTCCTTCAGAAGGGTCCCTAGTCGTTCACGTCTCGCAAAGCTCGCCAGGGAAAGGGCAAACCTCTCTAGAGTCTCTCGACGATAGTCTCCTTACTTGAGTCGGCCTTAAGGGAAGAAAGAGGGCTCTTACAGCACAAAGGCTCTTGGGAATTTGGAGATTCAAAGCTTAGGCACTTCAAGACTAGCTTGCAATGGTAATGAGCAAGCTTTTATAGATGGGGAAGGAGGGAGTTGGGATCCCTATTATTGTGGGATTGGCCCTATCATCAAGGAAGGTTCCATGAGAGGTGGCAAACCACTTCCCTTCCATGGAACTCCCACAGCCAAACCTCCCAACTCAAGATAGGCAATGGTTTCTGAGTTTGTTGAAACACAACTTCCGCCATATTTATTTAAAAAACACTCCTTAAATTCGCTGGCGCGAATGCGACTCTGGGACAGAGAGCCAGTTGGCGCGGCCTCTTTGCAGGATTTTCCCCATTGGCGCGAGTGATGAACTATCTGCCCGCGCCAATGCAAAAGGAGATGTTTTCATGGTTTTTTGCAAGGAGATGTCTTTAGGGAAATTGAAGCTCATGTTTAGAGGAATGCATTGATAATGATTTCAAGGCATGACAATGTTCACAGGTCACAAAATGGGTCCTCCATTGTGCGGGACGGGAAACGGTAGGGACGGTGAAAAATTACTGTGTAACAATAATCAATTAAAAAGACATTCAAATGAAACAATACAACAATTTTCTGACAGATTTAATCAAGTTTATTATTCAATGCTAGAAAATATTAGACCTCCTCATGATTCAGCTCTCTTGCATTATCCAAGTGCCTTTGATCCAGAAATAGAATTTTGGTTAAGAGAAAGAGATCCAAAAACACTTGTACAGATGCAGAACATTGCAGTTGATGTAGATGTTAATCTGCAAATTAGACAGGAAAAGTTGAAAGTAGAAGAAGAGGAAAAGAACAACATTGCAGAGGTAAAACTCAGCCTTTTGGTAAAAAAACTAGATGAAAGAAAACATGAGATCACTATGAAAGATGAATTTTTTATTCAAAATCACCATGAAGAAATAGAATAGGTTGATAGCCATGAACAAATTCCTCTTAATTCAAATTATCATAGATCAAAAAATGAATTTACAGATCAATATGAGGAAGATGAATCTACTGATCTGATGTGTATGTTTGATGACATTTCTTCTTTTGATGATTTGCCTAAGTATGATAATTATGATGATAGTTATGTTCTCCAAACTCAAGCTAACTTTACAAAGAAATCAGAAGCTAGTTTGGAGGATGAAGAAATGCAGTTTCAGCAGATTGAAGACAGTGATCAGCCGATACAGATCAGCCATGAGAGTGAGGAAGGAAGAGCAGAAAATGTGGAAATAAGTGAAGGTTATTTACCTATTTGTTTTGCTTCATTTCAGTTCATTAGAGACAACTATCAGGCCATCAATAATCAACAATCTTTAGGAATTGTGATTGAAAACAAAGAAGATAATGAAACTATTGATCAAGATTTTTTAATTTCACAATTGCAGTTATCAGTTCCCATTGAAATAAATAATCAAATGACACAAGAAAGTTTCATAGCACTATTTTTTGAATCATTTCAGCTTTTAAAGGAAATATGGTATAACATATTTAAAGAAAAGGATGGGAAACATGTTGAAGTTTATGAAGTCCCATGGAATTTTATATGTCATAGGTTCCAGCAATTTTCCCAAGTTTTTCAGGATCCAATAGTAGATATGTTGAATATTGAAGGCATTCAAAGCATTCCTCTATTAACTAACTATGATTTTCAGAGTCAAGATGATAAAGGATTCAACAGTCAAACATTACAATCAGTAGGAATATCATCAGAAATTTTATCTGAAAGTTTGCAGGGAGATAAATACGAAAATAACGTTTCAGATTCATGGCATGGAGGCCATCCAGAACAGATGTACAGTTTTTTAGATCAGTTAAACATCAGTGTATATATTTTATAAGATCCTTTTGTACAGTTTCTAGAGTCAACAAAGGAAATAAAGTGTTTCCTTATCATCTCATTTGTTGACAAGTTTCTAATAGGTTGCAGAAGTACAGTTTTGATAATCAACAAGAAAATGCAACAAAATCTATCAAAGTACATAATGCTTGAATGGTTGCATTGGCTATTTCATTTTACCTAACTAGCAGTTGAACATTAGATTGGGTAGGTAGATGAGTGCTAATAAGCTCAGGATTTTGAGCATTTTTCTTTTTTAGTTTTCAATTTTCAGCTAGTTTTTCATTAATTTGGTTTGAAAAATTTTGTGTGTTGTTTTAGTTTCAGATCAAATTTTAGGTTGCAAAAAAAGGACTATATTCAATTCCACAGCAAATGCATGTTTGGGATTGGACCAAGGCAGAAGATTTCCAACTGGGAAACAAAGTTTTAAGTTTTGAGTGGATAGTAACTTACTGGAGTTGAAGCCTGAGGAGAAGGCCCTAAGCTTCAGAAGTATTACTGTCATACATACAATAAAGCAACAAGTAGAAGAAGATTCCATGGTTCAGTCAAAATCATTCTGAGGGCAACTGACCTGTTGTTCTTGACTTTTCACTAGGAAAAGCCATCCCCAAGTGGAGCCAGTGTTATGCTCCTATACCAATAGGTGTCATATATCATGATTGACTTGATGGGCTATGTAATATTTTCATACCTTTCTTTGTTGCAAAGGTTATCCATATTGTCAAAAAAAAAAATCAAAAAATTTTAAAAATGTAAAGAGGGTATACCCTAAAAGAAAAATCAAAGGGTGAAAAGAATAAAAAATGGCCAAAAAAGTAAAATAAAATGAACCCCACCAAAAGAAAGGCCAAGGAAAATGTGTAAGTCTAAATGCCACTACCTTTTTCTCTTATGTAATAAATAAAATTGTGTGCAACTTGTATTTTGTGCCACAATTTATGAACAGTCAAACAATTTAAGCTTGGCTAGTTCATCTTTCAATTTTATGTTTTAGAGATAGAGAATAAAATCTGACCAAACTATTTAATCTTGGCAGATAAGTAGATAGGTAGAGTAAATAAAAGGAGCCCAACAGTTTAATCTGAGCCCTTGGATGTAATAAGGTTAGAATTAGATATATTTTCAGATGTAAAAGAAAAAGTGTGGTGAGGGTTTGCCAGTCTAAGTGCACCCTAATAAAGAAGAAAAAATGGTAGGATAAAGTAGGTAGGGTAGGTAGATGTTGTTGCAGAATTACATGTGATGGATAAATGACTCTAGATGTGTTAAATCTTTACTTTCATCGCAAGTGCAAAGGCAGACACTACACTGGAAGAATTTCAAACAAAGCAAAGTCAGATTATTAACTTCCCTTCTCATTTTTCCCTAAAAAATTTCACTAATTTCCCCTAAGTACTAAGTCATTTGAAAATTAAAGGGGCTCAAGGAATTTCCTTGACTTTTGGAGGGACCGAACCCTTGGCCCAATAATTGGAAAATCCTAAGTACTTAAAATCATTCATCATGACTTTCACTCACTTCTAAAAAATCTTTTCCTAAGTAAAATCCCATTTTACTTAGGAAAATCATGCAATATTTCATAAAAACCCTATTCATAAAAGCATAAGTTAAATACATTATTTTGATGTTTTACACTTAGCGCTTCTGTTCATTTCCATATTAATTTCTAACTTATTATTTAAATCCCTATGGAAATTTTCTTTTTTTTCCCCGTATTAATTTAAATAATTCCTATATAATATATATCCTGCCCCGTTGGTTGAAAATAACCATATATCTATTAAAATTCATTAATTGGTTGAAATTTCCAATTAATAAATAAACCCGACCTCCGTTGTATAAAGGGATGAATTAACCCTCCAGGTTAATTAATAACCTAATCCGCCAATCAAATCGTCCCCGATGCGATTATTTCATAATAAATTACGTCGAGCCCGCCAATTAATTCCCTATCATTTTCCTTTCCCGACGACTGTCCGATCGACTAATTTAAAATCTACGGTTATTATCAATATCGCTGGCCATCCTTGTCTGAACGATAACGCGCGATGGCCAAGAGGTTTTCTGAACAGTACCGCGCCACACGTCGTTCATCGTATGGAATTGCTCACCCTCCGCTGAAAACCGCCTTTCCCCAAAAGCGGTGCGATGGAAACCGCTTACCGCTTACCTCCCGTGACGAAACCACCGTACTTGCTGACGTCATCCATTAAAATAATAAAAAACCCGCCAACCTTTGAATTTGTGAATAAAACAAAGAACTCGCGTCATTTTCATTATTTCACGCGGTGACCAGTGTCCCATGCAATGAATTTCGAAATCAACTGTCAAAGTTTGCCAAATGTTACCTTGCTGAAGAAAATTGCAGTCGAGTAATCCAGAGTCCATCTGCCATAGCCAGAACCTGTTTAGTCACTGTTTATTTCCTGGAAAAGAGGTATTTACCCTAGTTCCCATTAAACTCTGTAAAAACTTGGCTTTTGTTTTAAATTCTACACGAAAAACTGAAGCAAATTTTAAGACTGGTCTTTATTTCATTCCTCAATTGCAATTGCCTCCCCCAACCTGTGACTGTGCTCGTTTTTCGTCAAAACCCGCAATTCATTTCTGAATCCACAAGAACCAAAAATGGAAATTCCCGTGGCTTTGAATGTCGCACCCCTGAATGCCCCTCACAGAGATTTATACTATCTGCCTCTAGTAGATAGGGATTTCCAAATTAAAAACCTTGTTCTCAGTGAAAATCCTCTTCGAACTTTTTGCCGCTGCAAAGAACTAGAATACCGGAAGCTAAATGGTGGAAAGAAATGTTTGAACTTTTGTAAAATTATCCTTACATGAATTTTTGATAATGTACTATAGTAAGTCATGATAAAGGAGGATAAAAGGATAAACAGAGGTTAGAGAGCATAACAGTTAAAGAGTATCAGTGGTTAAAGTGTATCAGGTAAAAGTCAGAGTGAAAGTTAAAATGAAGTTACAGAGCAGTCAAAGGTAAACAGTAAAATTAATTACAGAGGCAGTAAAATGGTAAAAAGAGATGAAAATAATTTCACCAACACTGAATTTTATCTAAAGTGAAAGTAAAACAGTTAAAGAACAAAAAGGTGAAAAGATGAAAAACACAATAAGAAGGAACATTTTTGCAGAAATTTCATGTTTTAGTCATTGTTTTGCACAAACTATTGTGATCAATACAAGATGAATTTTTCAAAACTAAAGGAGGTTTATTTTCTTAAGAGGACCATCTACAAAAATATCTCTCACTTTTCTAATAGCTATTATGTTTTTGGAAATATTAAACAATGTTGAAAAGCACTTTTTGCAAAAAATTCCAGTTAAGTCATCATTTTGCAGAGAATATTGTGGAAACTAAGAAGTACATTTTACAAAAAGGAAGGATTTTTGTGTTCCTGAGGGACCCATATACAAAAACCTATCTCACTTTTCTCACAGGTTTTACAGAACAAGATATACATGCGAATCTTTACAGGCTATTTTTCAGACTCTGTAAAACTCTGTTTTACACATATTTTTACAGAGCCTATTGTGCACAGATGGAGAGGAATTTTAGGAAACTTAAAGAGGTTTATCTCACAAACTTATTAATACACAATAACCTCTTTCAATTTTCACACATCTATTACGGATTGAGAAATAAAAATATATCATTGGACCCCAGGTTTGCAGATTTGTTGGAGCAGAATGCACAAAGAAAGGAAGTAGTTAGTGACTTGGATGCCTCATCATCAACTAAGAGTTTGATCAAATTCGAATTCTCCTCTTTTTCATCACCTATCCATAAAAAATAGTTCCAAATAGATGCATTATTTTGAGTGTCTTTTACTTAAGTTCTATTTATGTAAAATAGTTGGAGAGATTTGTGAACTAATCTTGATATTTTTTCAAGATATTTCAGTTTAGAATTTGTATAAATACTTCACTCTTGGAAGTATTTTGGGTGTGGATTCTTAGAATTTGCTGTAACATTGGCTATTTTGGAATAAAGTGCTATTGGAGAAATTTTGTGTGGCAAGCTGGATGAGGAATTGATGCGAAAGATCTTTTACAAGATTCTTGTGTCAGACTACGGATCAATAAGTCATTTATCTCTTATGTTTTGAAGTATTTATATTTGTTTATTATATCAACTATGTTTCATTTCCAAATGATTAATGAAAAGGAATAAATCAGAAAGTGCTTAAGTGTAGTCTGATTTTAATCGTTGTTATTCTAAATGTTTTCTTCTGAACTGGTTTAAACAGTAAATTCTTAATTTCTCATGTTTTTCTAGTTTAAGCATTCTGATTATTTAGTAAAGAATAATCAATTTCTCTTTATTAATAATCACTCAATTTCCCTCTTTCAAACGTGTTGAAGGATTTTTAATTGCCCTTCATCAAATTTGAGTTCATCCCATTCACTTTAAGATCTATAATTGTTCCCTGTTTGATTACCTTGCCCTGTGAAACCATATTTTGTTAAGAAACTTAATCCGATTAAGCTATTTTCTTTGACTCCATTAGCCCAATGGCCTAAATTACTCAATCTTACCCTCAGCTTTTGAATTCCATCACCCAAACTCAATCAAAACCCCTGGACTTTATAACTAGCCTAATATCTTTCAAAACAAAGCTAAATTTTACAGAGAGAGCCCTCTCTGGGTACAAATTGGCTAGATTTTGTACCTAAAAGTTGGTTTGTGGTTACCTCGGACTATTTCTATTGAACCTGGAGAAATTACTGAGTGATAACACAACCCACAGCTGAATAGTTCGTTTTGCAACCAATAGTCGCAGAAGAAGGATAAAAAATGTCATGTGCCCAAGAAATTTTTATTTTCTGGGTTCTTTTAAATGAGTAATTTCTATGGCTATGATCCAATAATAATATAGAAAATTCTCATTTCAATCTTTAAAAATATAAAAATTGTAGAAACTTCGCACATATCAAATTTTTATGTGTTCAATTTTTTGTATGGACAAGATTAATGGTGCAATCCGAAAACAATAGTCACTGTCGTAGGCAGGGAGTAAAAATATATCTACTAAATGGGCCTAAAACATTTTATAGATAAGAAACAAAGGAATCTCTCTTCATAACCAAATATCAATTTTGGAGTTCTCGAAACAAAATAGAAAAATCAATATATTTTATTTCTTAAGGTTCAACCATATTCCTTCACAATCTGAACGGACATAATCCACGTTCATGTCAACGTTGACATCGACATCAGCTATATCTTCTTCACTTACACATTTCGTTTCTTGAAAGTCCACAACATGTGACAAATCTGCATACTCAGGTTCATATGATGTATTATTTCTCAATCCTTTTGGAGGACATGTTAACACTACATATCAGTCAGTCTCAACGGGATCTTGTAAATAGAATACTTGTTTAGCTTGCGATGCTAGAATAAATGGATCATATTGCCAATGATTTTGACTTAAGAATTTCTTCATATTCACTATTGTAAAACCCAAATCATTAGTTTTGATCCATCTCTTATTGTATACATCAATCCAATTACATTTTAATAATGTGTACTCCATACAAAAGTAGTACAATGTAATTATTTCTTCTACCACTCCATAAAATGTTGTGGTTTGAAGTATAGGGTTTGCATCTTTGGAACTTGACCTCATCATTATTTGAGCTTCCATACACACGCCACTATTTTGGGTGGTTCTCTCATTATCCATGCTTTTTTTATGGAATATATAACCATTGGTTAGTTATCCCTTGTGCTTATTCATGAATTTCCTGGGGCCACACGCTAGCCATTAAGTGTATCAGACACATTTCCATCTCCCTCCACTTGTATAGTTTTAGATTTTTAAAGGTAGTTAGAATTCATTCATTCAACCTCTAAAAAAATATTAATTTCCTGCATGATAATATTCCCATATAATTATTTTTAAGTACACTTATAATATAAATAATATATTTACCTATTGTTTTAACCAACTAGTAAATTTATGGGTGTGGAGTTTCTGCAATAGACCTTCATTTTTTTTCGTTTGGGTAATTGAGTTGGAAATCTCCATTTTGTGCATCATAATTCAACAATTATGGACAATAGATATGGTGGTTAATGTGTTTTGATTAAATATGAATAAAAAAAATTAAAGGTCTAATAAGTTAAACCTTCAACAACCTTAAACAAACAAACAAAAAAATTACAGGCCAAATATGTAACTTACTCTATCCATGGATCAACTTCGTTTGTGTGAAATAGAACCCACCTATGGGCTTGTTCCCAACTAATGCCATCCAATTCTGAAGGAATTGGAGTAGATAATGGCTTTCCATCAAGGATAACTTCTTCAACTTCCTCATCCCACCCTTCATTTCGACCATGTGTGGATCCAATAGCTTCCATACCTTTCAAGTATCCTCCATAGAACTTTATGGATTCCTCCACAGTATAGCTTTCAGCAATGCATCCTTCAGGCCTATTTTTGTTGTTAACATAACTCTTAAATACTTTCATGTTCCTACAAAATTAACAAAAAAAAAATTAAGTAATGTCAAAAGCTTTCAAAAAAATATTTGTTGTGCTTGATAAAAGGTAAAGTTTCACATACCTCTCAAAGGGGTACATCCATCTGTATGCAACTGGGCCACAATATCAAAGCTCACATACCAAATGTACATTCAAATGCAACATTATATCAAAGAATGAAGGAGTGAAGTACTTTTCAAGAAAGCACAATGTCTCCACAATAACATTTTCCATCTTATCAAGACTCTCTACTGAAACTGATTTTGCACAGATTTTCCTATAAGAGTAACAAAGCTTGCAAAGCGTCTTTTGGAAAAGAATTGGTAACACATGACGCAAAGCCACTGGAAGGAGTTGTTGCATTATAACATGGCAATCATGTGCTTTCATACCATGGAACTTAAGCTCTTGCATAGATATATGATTTTTTGGATTAGAGTTGTAACCGTCTGGCACCTTTAACATGAAAAGAACATGCATAGGGTCTGTTTCTCTTTCTTTGAAAGAGTATGTGGTGCAGGTGGAAGGAATAATCTATGTCCTTTAAATTTTGGCCATAGTGATTTCCTCAAGCCCATTTTTTGCAAGTCATCACGTGATTTTTTTCCATCTTTGGACTTCCCTTTTATATCCAGAAGGGTTCCAAAAATTATTTCATACACATTCTTCTCCACATGCATTACATATAAATTGTGGCATATTAGGAGCTTCTGCATTCCAACACATTAAGAATACTAGAACAATATTTAATATGGACAAAAAGATAAACATTAAATTCAACCAAGACATCTAATCACAATGAGGTCAACTAAACAAGTTGTGTCCAATAATTAGGCATGGTTGATCATGGGTCTACATACCTCCCAATATGGTAGATTGAATAGAATTGATTGTTTCTTCCACACCACAACATCAGTTTTTTCACCTATTTTACCGTTTCTTTTTCTTTTATTTGATTCAATCTTCCCCCATATTGCTTCCTTTCCCTTTGTTTCCTTAAAAAACTCTGACACTTTTACAATTGGAGGGGCATAACGATGCTCCTACTTCCCATTAAACGGTGCCTTTTGTGAGCGAAACTTATGATGATGAGGAAGTAATCTCCTATGTCCCATGTACACACATTTCCTGCTACAACTGAGGTACTCTAATTCTGTGTTCCTCCCACATATGGGACGTGCATTATAGCCTTTTTTTGTGCAACCAACCATATTCCGATAAGCAGGAAAATCATGGATCACGCACATAAGAATTGCCTTCATGTTAAATGATGTCTTACTATAAGCATCATATGTCCATACCCCCTAGTCCCACAATTCCTTTAGTTCATCTACCAAGAGTTCCAAATACACATCAATGTCATTTCCTGGTTGCTTGGGACTAGGTATTAACAATGTTAGCATACAAAATTCCTTTTTGTGCACAACCATGGTGGAAGGTTGTATGTAACTAACACTACAGGCCAAAAAATGTATGTACTACTCAAGTCTCCAAAAGGATTAAATCCATCTACTACCATTGCAAGTCATACATTTCAAGGTTCGCTAGAAAAACTAGGCCATTTGTCATCAATAGTTTTCCATGCTGGACTATCAACAAGGTGGCGCATTTGACCATGATTGCTTGCATTCTCATGATGCCACCTCATTTTTTGTGACATATCTACAGAGCTATAATGAAAAACAAAATAATCATTTATATAAAGTATTATCATATAATAACACTATGACAAATGGCAAAGATAATACAAGAAGGGGAAAACTTGAATAAAATTATAGTGTTCAAGATCATACCTATACATTCTTTTTAGCCTTGGTGCTATGGGAAAATATCTTAACACCTTGGCTAGAACACCTTTCCGCACCTTTTGAGATTGAGCATCCACCTTCCATCGAGATTTTCCACATGTTGGGTATTGATATTTACTTTCATAACATCCTCGATTTAAAATGCAATCATTTGGACATGCTTGCATCATATCATAGTTTAACCCCAATGATTTTATCAACCTTTTTGTAGAATATGCAGAATATGGAAATGTGTTATATTTAGGAAGCACCTTTTTTTGCAATTTTAACATTTGGTAAAAACTTGTATCAGACCATCCACTCTTCACTTTCAGATTGTAGAATTCTACAGTGGCTGATAGTTTTGTGAAGTCAACACAACCTGGTTACAATGGCCTCCTTGCATCTTCGATAAGCTTCTTATATTCATTAACTTCATTTAGTAGATTTTTTGATGCCAACCCCTCATTATCACAACTCTCATTGATGTTTTGATTAAGACATCTATTGACATCATTCACCATTTCAAGCATTTGATCACTGACAATGGTTGCGTCATCATCATCAATTAGAGGTTCACTATTGTTCCGAAACAATTTTTCATGCTCATCACCCTGATTATCATAATCATTTTCCACAACATGTTCATAACCCTATTAATAAGAAAATAAAAATTTATGTTAATAATTTTATGTTTTTTATGAAAATTAGAATCAATAGCGTTTGGTCAACCTAGTCAAATATGACCCTTGACTAATATGAAATGGCTTACCAGTTGAGATGAAATATGCTTCAGAACTTCATGTGGCTCATTTTCAGAATGTTGTCTGTCCTTGTCAATAATAGATGGAATCTAAAGGAGACAAAGAAAAAAAATTGAAGTTTGCACATATAAAAATAAGTGATAACTTTATTGTAAAACATATCAGATTGAAACTAGATCAATTCAAAAAAAATT
The DNA here is from genome assembly GCA_034641835.2 of Pinus albicaulis. Lineage (NCBI taxonomy): Eukaryota > Viridiplantae > Streptophyta > Pinopsida > Pinales > Pinaceae > Pinus > Pinus albicaulis. The sequence continues at coordinate 82,186 of JAXQQM020069424.1, read as the reverse complement.
CAAGATACCTGATTGGGAATGCTCTCTCCATGGAAATACCAAATGCTAAATTGTTTGATTATACCATCACAAATCAAGTGCTCTCGTACTTTATCAAATTTTTGTACTTTCACTATGCCACATTTATTACATGGACATTTTGTGGACATCTTATTCCTTAAATGCTCCTCGAAAAACTTTTAGAATTCCTCAACCCCATATCTATATTATTTTAGTGTTCTACACATAACCAATTTAAAAGTCATATAAATTTAATTGAGCACAAGTTACCACTTATACATTTTTGGCATATCACGATGAATAATCAAATATACAAACTATACCTATTTTTCAATTTCATCCAATTTATTTTGTCCATTTGATAATATGTTCCAAGCTCCTTTGAACTTGCATCTGCAAAGAGCTATATAAGTTAGTTGATACTAAAGATAGATAAAAAGTGAACTAAAGATAGATGTTGCTGAAAATAAGCCTAGATTTCTAACAAAAAATTAACATCCCTATATAATGATACATCAGATGTAAAAGAACCTTCCAATGGTGTATTTATGATGGTGAAATCCACTGTTTTGCTGGTATATGACTGCAAGGGCCACATTTATTCTAGACCTAAGCAAGGTTATAGTGTACCTGTGATCAGTCCTTCCATACGATGTTGACCACTTATTAGACTAACCAGACAATCTAGAGATAGTCTAGCAAACCCTAAACTTAAATTGCTTTTTTTTCCACACAAGGTAATGCATAACTCCCTGAATGTGTGGTCTTGAGGGAAAAATATATAAGAATTTCACTGAATGTGAACATTAAAAAGGCATTGCTGAATTGCAGTAATGGGCTTGAGACAGGAATTGGCATTCACACTTAACCTTGGAAATTATGTGTTTAGTGTTTTGTGTTTCATATCAGGTTCAAAATTCTTGCAGATCCATAGTATTCACACATTGCAAAAATTTCATAATGCACTATAAATATTCACTAAAATTTCACTTCTCTTGGAAAGCCCCAACTAACCTCCAAAAAACACCTTAACAACACAGCTCCGAAAGAAATGAGGTGAATATTTTGATTCGAAACATATTTAAGTACCCTCACTACAACAACGTAGGTAAGAAGAGATGAAACCACAATTCAAAGTTACAACACCGAGACAAGGTATTTCTGAGGCTCCAAGACATATCAGAGGGTTTTGTTATAGGTCCGAGTCACTATGCACCAGTTCGAAATGTTTATTTTCCACAAATCAACTGAAGGTTCAGCACTTTTCACACCCTTCCTCGCTGTAATAATTCCGTAGAGAAATCCGAAAGAAGGGGTTTCCTAAGTGTGAGGATGCCCTAGCCAGAGGTAGATGCTACAACAAGTATTGGTCACGCGTGGTATGCTGGAGGGCAGTGTGAGATTCGGCCAAGTGTGAACGTAGATTATGCATTTATGGTATGTTGGAGGATAGTGTGATAGTACCCATGTTGGGGCTCGGTGTGCACCATCTTCATGGACCTCGGTGGTTGCAAGGGGTCAAGGGTATAATAAACCAAGAATAGTTTTGTGTAGCCTTAGACTTGTGTGTGGATAAGGAATTCTACAGCAGATGATGGGCAGTTCTCCTAGCCCGTGTTCATTGTGGGATATAGACATCTTGCAGTGATAGGTGGTAACCCTTCATGCCCTATGTTGGCCTTCATCGGTGCAACACAGGAAGACCATAGTGGGTTGAAGTCCCTAAGTAACTAAGGATAAATAATGAGAAGATTGAGAATTGTTCACAAACGGAGTTGTGAACAATTCGGCAGGAGTCTCGATGTGTTGTGCCCTTGATGGACTAAGCCACAACTAGTGAGTAGATTGGCAGCCACGCTTTAGTGTCTATATGGACTTGGAGCATTGATAGAGTCAGGAGCTACAGATCGGGAGTCGAAGGAGCGAGCTGGTACAGGGTATGACCGAGAAGAGCTGAGAGAGTCAGAGAATGTGACAGTGACATGGTCAAAGTATCTTGTTGAGGGAAGATTGGTTGTCAACGGACTGACACCAAGCCTAGTTTTGTATCGTGTATCAATGGGTGTATGAGGGCCATTATCCCTGGTATGGGAGCCCTAGACTGTTGTATTATATGTTAATTAATATAACGAAGTTGGGTTAAAAATTGTAAGTTTTCTATATTTTGTGCATTGGTAGATTTACTGCTATTTATATTTTGCTGTGCAAAGTAGTATCATTGTGATTCTTGGTTTGGTAGCATGAAAGATTTTAAGACTCTATCCTAGACCCAAGATCATGGAAAAAAAACATGGTATCAGAGAGTATCTGAGCTACTTTGAGGAATATTGAATCAGAGTGTGCTCAGCGAAGCAACTCAGAGGGAGTTGTGGGTGTCTAGATCAAGGAGTAGAAGGTTCAGCTAAAGACATGGAGATGTGGTCTTGACTAGCATGGAGGCGATATTGGCTGGGAGTTCCAGTGGATTGGAGGAGAGCCCAGTGAATAAAATTTTTTTGTAGGGCAGATTGTTGATCATGGAATTTCGTTGATTTTTCATGGATGGTTAGGACAGCTCGAGGGTTTATTTGGCTTGGACGAGATGAGGTTGATCGAGATGGATTCATGTGATGGACTTGATATTGGCATGCTAGAGTCTTCATCGGATCATGATGTTGCACATCAAATATTGGAGGGATTTTCACGAGTGGTATTTGATCTAGAAGGATGAGTGCTTGCAAGACTGAGCCAGTGGAGATTGTGTAGGTGCAGAGGGAGTTGTGAATTTTTTATTTATATGGTTGGGTTTGCACAAGAAGAGTCTAGGTTGGCTTGATTTTAATAAGCCATGTGACAACTTTTCAAGCCCATGTGGATGCCCAAATGAAGCCCTTATATTGCGTATAAATAGAAGGTGAGGTTGGAGGCTAAGATAACATCCAAGCGAAAAAAATTAGGAATAAAACACCTTCTGATGTAAGCCACAACTTGAAGAAGAGAAGGCCAAAGCCTGAAATGACTGTTTTGAGGTCAAATTAGGAGATATAACAAGGTCGAGGAGTAGCTGCATAAATACGTTGGTAAGAGGGTTGTTTTGGTACCAAAAGGGATGGCATATTTGTTGTTTAAGAGAGTCTTAGGGCAATTATTACAGTGATAACACATGTCTGTATTAGGTTTGTTGGAGGGGTCGTAAGGCCTAATTCCTACAACATAACTAAGGGACAATCAGCGTACAGGAGAAACTCTAGGGTGAAGGCAAGCCACATTGATAGAAGGGATTGTTGGCAAGTGTTGAGAGGGCTAACATGGACTGTGGCTAAGACCTAACTAGATTGCAGAATACAACAAGGTACAAACACATGAGAAGGTATGTTTTTGTGTTAAATTGTTGGTCCTAGTTTGGATAGTTGGATCATTTTAGAACGTGTTGTTTAGAAGCCCTAACCAGTGTAATGATTAATGATTAGATCAAATTCATATGCAACCTATGGGAGCCATGTGTTTGGATTCCCTTGGGTCTTAAGAAACCCCAACTATGAGCAGATCTTGCAATGAAGTAATGGGTGTCCTAGGACAGGACTGTTAGAGAATTATCTTGGCATCCAAGTGGAGGGCTTCATAAGTGTGAGGATTCCCTAGCTATAGGTAGATGCTACAACAAGTATTGGTCAATCATGGTCTGCTGGAGGGAAACGTGAGAGTGGGCCAAGTGTGAATGTGGATTTTGCATTTATGGTATGTTGGAGGAGTGTGTGATAGTTCCCATGTTGGGTTTCGGTGTGCACCATCTTCATGGACCTCGGTGGTTGCTAGAGGTCTAGTGTCTAATCAACCAGGAGCATTTTTGTGTAGCCCTAGACTTGTGTGTGGATGACTTCTACTGCAGATGATGGGAAGTCCTTGTAGCCCGTGTTCATTGTGGGATATAAACATCTTGCAGTGAGAGTGGTAGCCCTTCATGCCCTATGTTGGCCTTCATAGGTGCAGCATAGGAAGACCATAGTTGGTTTAAGTCCCTAAGTAAATGAGGAGCAACAATGAGAAGATTGAGAATTGTTCACAAAAGGAGTTGTGAACAATTTGACAGGAGTCTTGATGTGTTGTGCCCTTGATGGACTAAGGCATAGCTAGTGAATAGATTGGCAGCCAAGCTTTAGTGGCTAGATGGACTTGGAGCATTGATAGAGTCAAGAGATGTAGATCGTGAGCCGAAGGACTGAGCGGGTATAGTGCATGACTGAGAAGAGCTGAGAGAGAATGCGATAACGACATGGTCATAGTATCTTGTTGTGGGAAGATTGGTTGTCGATGGAATAACACCAAGCTCAGTTTTGTATCTTGTATCAATGGGTGTATGAGGGCCATTATCCTTGGTACAAGAGCCCTAGACTGTTGTATATGTTGATTAATATAACAAATTTTGGTTAAAAATTGTAAGAAGTTTTCTATATTTGGTGCATTTGTAGATTTACTGTTATTTATATTTTGTTGTGAAAGTAGTATCATTGTCATTCTTTGTTTGGTAGCATGAAATATTTTAAGAATCTATCCTAGACCCAAGATCGTGGAAAAAAAACATGGTATTAGAGAGTATCTGAGCTACTTTGAGGGATATTGAATCAGAGTGTGCTCAGCCAAGCAACTCAGAGGGAGTTGTGGGTGTCTAGATCAAGGATCAAAAGGTTCAGCTAAAGACATGGAGATGTGGTCTTGACAGGCTTGGAGGCAAGATTGGTTAGGAGTTTTGGTGGATTGGTGGAGAGCCTAGTGAACAAAATTTTGTTTTAGGGCATATTTTTTATCATGGACTTTCGTTGATTTGTCATGGATGGTTAGGAAAACTCGAGGGTTTCTTTGGCATGGACAAGATGAGGTTGATCGAGATGGATTCATGTGATGGACTAGATATTTGCAGGCTAGAGTCTTCATCGGATCGTGATGTTGCATATCCAAGATTGGAGGGATTTGCACGAGTGTTATTTGATCTAGAAGAATGAGTGCTTGCAAGACTGAGCCAATGGAGATTGTGTAGGCGTAGAGGGAGTTGTGAATTTTTGAATGATATGGTTGGGTTTGCACAAGAAGAGTCTAGGTGGGCTTAATGTCAATAAGCCATGTGACAACTTGTCAAGCCCATGTGGACGCCCAAATGAAGCCCTTATATTGCGTATAAATAGAAGGTGAGGTTGGAGGCTAAGATAACATCCAAGAAAAAAATTTAGGAGTAAAACACCTTCTTATGTAAGCCAGAACTTGAAGAAGAGAAGGCCGAAGCCTGAAATGACTGTTTTGAGGTCAGGTTAGGAAATATAACAAGGTCGAGGAGTAGCTGCATAAATACGTTGGTAAGAGGGTTGTTTTGATACCAAAAGGGGTGGCATATTTGTTTTTTAAGAGAGTCTCAGGAACTGTAGTTATTACAGGGATAACGCATGTCTGTATTAGGTTTTTTAGAGGGGTCGTAAGCCCTAATTCCTACAACATAACTAAGGGAAAATCAACGTATGGGAGAAACTCTAGGGTGAAGGCAAGCCACATTGATAGAAGGGATTGTTGGCAAGTGTTGAGAGGGCTAACATGGACTATGGCTAAGACCTAAACATATTACAAAATACAATAGGGTACCAACACATGAGAAGGTATGTTTTTGTGTTAAATTGTTGGTCCTAGTTTGGACAGTTAGATAATTTTAGAATGTGTTGGTTCGAAGCCCTAACCAGTGTAATGATTGGTGATTGGATCAAATTCATATGCAACCTATGGGAGCCATGTGTTGGGGTTCTCTTGGGTGTTAAGAAACCCCAACTAGGAGTAGATCTTGCAATGAAGTAATGGGTGTCCTAGAACAAGACTGTTAGATAATTCTCTTGGCAGCCAAGAGGAGGGTATCCTAAGTGTGAGGATGCCCTAGCTAGAGGTAGATGCTACAACAAGTATTGGTCAATCGTGGTTTGCTGGAGGGAAATGTGAGAGTGGGCCAAGTGTGAACGTAGATTGTGAATTTATGGTCTGTTGGAGGAGCGTGTGATAGTACCCATGTTGGGGCCCGGTGTGCACCATATTCATGGACCTCAGTGGTTGCTAGAGGTCTAGGGTCTCATCAATCAGGAGCAGTTTTGTGTAGCCTTAGACTTGTTTGTGGAGGACTTCTACTGCAAATGATGGGCTGTCCTCCTAGCCCGTGTTCATTATGGGATATAGACATCTTGCAATGATAGGTGGTAGCCCTTCATGCCCTATGTTGGCCTTTGAGATTGTAGCACAAGAAGACCATAGTGGGTTGAAGTCCCTAAGTAACTGAGGAGCAACAATGAGAAGATTGAGAATTTTTCACAAAAGAAGTTGTGAACAATTTGATAGGAGTCTCAATGTGTTGTGCCCTTGAAGGACTAAGGCACAACTAGTGAGTAGACTGGCAGCCAAGATTTAGTGGCTAGACGAACTTGGAGCATTGATAGAGTCAAGAGCTGTAGATCGGGAGCCGAAGGACTGAGCTGGTAAAGGGCATGACCGAGAAGAGCTGACAGAGAATGCGACAGTGATATGGTCAGAGTATCTTGTTAAGGGAATATTGGTTGTTGATGGACTGACACCAAGCCCAGTTTTGTATCTTGTATCAATGGGTGTATGAGGGCCATTATCCTTGGTACGGGAGCCCTAGACTGGTGCATATGTTGATTAGTATAACGAAGTTGGGTTAAAAATTGTAAGAAGTTTTCTATATTTTGTGCATTGGTAGATTTACTGTTATTTATATTTTTCTGTGCAAAGCAGTATCATTGCGATTCTTGGTTTGGTAGCGTGAAAGATTTTAAGACTCTATCCTAGACCCAAGATCATGGAAAAAAAACATGGTATCAGAGAGTATCTGAGCTACTTTTAGGGATATTAAATCAGAGTGTGCTCAGCGAAGCAACTCAAATGGAGTTGTGGGTGTCTAGATCAAGGAGCAAAAGGTTCAGCTAAAGACATAGATATGTGGTCTTGACTGGCTTGGAGGCGAGATTGGTTGGGAGTTCTGGTGGATTGGTGGAGAGCCTAGTGAACAAAAGTTTGTTGTAGGGTAGATTTTTGATCATCGAATTTCGTTTATTTTTCATGGATGGTTAGGTCAGCTCGAGGGTTTCTTTGGCATGGACGAGATGAGGTTGATCGAGATGGATTCATATGATGGACTAGATATTGGCAAGCTAGATTCTTCACCAGATTGTGATGTTGCATATCGAAGATTGGAGGGATTTGCACGAGTGGTATCTGATCTAGAAGGATGAGTGCTTGCAAGACTGAGCCAGTGGAGATCGTGTAGGCTTAGATGGAGTTGTGAATTTTTAAATTATATTGTTTTATTTGCACAAGAAGAGTTGAGGTGGGCTTGATGTTACTAAGCCATGTGACAACTTGTCAAGCCCATGTGGACGCCCAAATGAAGCCCTTATATTTCGTATAAATAGAAGGTGAGGTTGGAGGCTAAGATAACATCGAAGCGAAATTTTTTTGGAGTAAATCACCTTCTGATGTAAGCCACAGCTTGAAGAAGAGAAGGCTGAAGCCTGAAATTACTATTTTGAGGTCAGATTAGGAGATATAACAAGGTCGAGGAGTAGCTGCGTAAATACGTTGGTAAGAGGGTTGTTTTGGTACCAAAAGGGGAGGCATATTTGTTGTTTAAGAGAGTCTCAGGCATTGTAGTTGTTACAGGAATAACACATGTATGTATTAGGTTTTTCGGAGGGGTCGTAAGGCCTAATTCCTACAACATAACTAAGGGACAATCATTGTATGGGAGAAAGTCTAGGGTGAAGGCAAGCCACATTGATAGAAGGGATTGTTGGAAAGTGTTGAGAGGGATGACATGGACTGTGGCTAAGCCCTAACCAGATTTCATAATACAACAGGGTACCAACACATCAGAAGGTATGTTTTTATGTTAAATTGTTGGTCCTAGTTTGGACAGTTGGATCATTTTAGTACAGCCTGTGGAAGTGAAGAAGGGAAGGCTAATGTTTTGGTTAGAAGCCCTAACCAGTGTAATGATTGGTGATTGGATAAAATTCATATGAAACTTGTGGGAGCCATGTGTTGGGGTTCTCTTGGGAATTAATAAACCCCAACTAGGAGCATATCTCGCAATGAAGTAATGGGTGTCCTAGGACAGGACTGTTAGAGAAGTCTCTTGGCAGCCAAGAGGAGGGTTTCCTAAGTGTGAGGATGCCCTAGCTAGATGTAGATGCTACAAGAAGTATTGATCACTCGTGGTCTGCTGGAGGGCAGCATGAGAGTGGGCCAAGTGTGAACGTGGATTGTGCATTTATGGTTTCTTGGAGGACAGTGTGATAGTACCCATGAAGGGGCCCTGTGTGCATCATCTTCATGGACCTCGATGGTTGCTATAGGTCAAGGGTCTGATTAACAAGGAGCAGTTTTGTGTAGCCCTAGACTTGTGTGTGGAGAAGGACTTATACAACAGATGATGGGATGTCCTCCTAGCCCGTGTTCATTGTGGGATATAGACATCTTGCAGTGATAGGTGGTAGCCCTTCATGCCCTATGTTGGCCTTCATCGGTGCAGAAAAGGAAGACCATAGTGGGTTGAATTCCCTAAGTAACTGAGGAGCAGCAATGAGAATATTGATAATTGTTCACAAACGGAGTTGTGAACAATTACACAGGAGTCTCGATGTGTTGTGCCCTTGATGGACTAAGGCACAACTAATGAGTAGATTGGAAGCCAAGCTTTAGTGGCTAGATGGACTTGGAGCATTGATAGAGTCAAGAGTTGCAGATTAGTAGCCAAAGGACTCAGATGGTATAAGGTATGGCCGAGAAGAGCTAAGAGAGAATGTGACAGTGACATGGTTAGATTATCTTGTTGAGGGCAGATTGGTTGTCGATGGACTAACACCAAGCCCAGTTTTGTATTTTGTATCAAAGGGTGTATGAGGGTCATTATCCCTGGTACGGGAGCCATAGACTGCTGTATTATATGTTGATTAATATAACGAATTTGGGTTAAAAATGGTAAGAATTTTTTTATATTTTGTGCATTGGTAGATTTACTGTTATTTATATTTTGTTGCGCAAAGTAGTATCATTGTGATTCTTGGTTTGGTAGCATGAAATATTTTAAGACTCTATCCTAGACCCAAGATCGTGGAAAAACAACATGGTATCAGAGGGTATCTGATCAGCTACTTTGAGGGATAGTGAATCAGAGTGTGCTCAGCGAAGCAACTCAGAGGGAGTTGTGGGTGTCTAGATCATCAAGAAGAAGGTTCAGCTAAAGACATGGAGATGTGGTCTTGCCTAGCATGGAGGTGAGATTGGCTGGGAGTTTTGGTGGATTGGTGGAGAGCCTAGTGAACAAAAGTTTGTTGTAGGGCAGATTGTTTATCATGGACTTTCATTGTTTTGTCATGGATGGTTAGAACTTAGGACAACTCAAGGGTTTCTTTGGCATGGACAAGATGAGGTTGATTGAGATGGATTCATGTGATGGACTAGATATTGGCAGGCTAGAGTCTTCATCGGATTGTGATGTTGCATATCCAAGATTGGAGGGATTTGCATTAGTGGTATTTGGTCTAAAAGGATGAGTGCTTGCATGACTAAGCCAGTGGAGATCGTGTAGGCTCAGAGGGAGTTGTGAATTTTTGAATTATATTTTTGGGTTTGCACAAGAAGAGTCTAGTTCGGCTTGATGTTAATAAGCCATGTGAAAACTTGTCAAGCCAATGTGGACACCCAAATGAAGCCCTTATATTGTGTATAAATAGAAGGTGAGGTTGGAGCCTAAGATAACATCCAAGCGAAAACATTTAGGCGTAAAACACCTTTTGATGTAAGCCACAACTTAAAGAAGAGAAGGTTAAAGCCTAAAATGATAGTTTTGAGGTTAGATTAGAAGATATAACAAGGCCTAGGTGTAGCTGCATAAATACGTTGATAAGAGGGTTGTTTTGGTACCAAAATGGGTGGCATATTTATTGTTTAAGAGAATCTTAGCCACTGTTTTTATTACAGGGATAACACATGTTTGTATTAGGCTTGTTGGAGCCATAACGCCTAATTCCTACAACAAAAGTAAGGGATCGTTAGCGTATGGGAGCAGCTCTAATGAGTGTCTGGTCTTGCTAATCACGAAAAAAAAATATGATTTATTTTATAAAATCTTGTCAACCCTACCGCTGCCTTCTTCTTCATAATTCGGTATACAAGTTTAAAAATTTTGAAATTTTAACAATAAAAATCATAGATATTAGGAAAATACATTTTAAAATTATCAATACACACTCTCCCTCTCTGAGTTGTAGAAGGTTGCAATATTATCTCCATATGCTGGCAACGAACCACATGTTTCTGCTCCGAATTGCAGGGAAACCCCCAAATCAGGAGAATAATATCTCAATTAAAGATGGAAAAAGAGCTAAACTAGATATGATATAATAAAATCACGTTAAAAATATAGTGGAATCCAGAGTGCAGCCAAGAATAGAAGGGTATGGAATCTGCGCCGAAATCATAAAGATTATTAGCACAGAAAGATCACTGAACTCTATCCCGAACGTGGCTAAGGGAGAATAGCTGCCCGAAAACAAATTTGAAGAAGCTGCAAAATTATATTTTAATAGTTAGCAAAATCTTATAAAGCAATTTCTATAGTCGTTTTTATTTTCATTAAGTTTTAATTTTATTTAAGCAAAAGGGGGTCATCTATTATTTTTGAGCAAATTAGGTCATTTCTCATATAGGAATAAATTTTAATAGGTCCATTTAGAGTTTAGACTAGTGGCCAAATTAGATTTTAATAGGTAGTAAAAAATTATAAAGAAATTTCTATGGTGGCTTTGGTTTTCATTAAGTTTTATTTTTATTTGAGCAGAAGGAGGTAATCTAGTATTTTTGGTTTTCACTAAGTTTTATTTTTTACTTGGTTTTCATTAAGTTTTATTTTTATTTGAGTAAAAAGAGTTCATTTCAAATAGAAGTTATATTTAATATTTAATGATGTTGAAGACCCATAAAGTTGTTGAACCCTTAGTTAAACTGAGAGGGGGGGGGTGAATCAGTTTAACTCATTCATGGACTTTTAAAACTTTTTCATTAAAACCTATTTACACCTTCATTTCATGTTCAACTCAATATGTGAGTAGTCTTAGAATGTGAGCAGCAAGTATTAATATAATGTAACAGTAGATTTAATATGAGAGCAGCAAGTATTGATCAGATGAGATAAACCATATCAACACATAAACATCATGCACAGAGACACCAGATATAAGTGGAAACCCATAAAGGGAGAAAACCACATCTTATTATTGTTTTGATGCAAAGGAAAGCTCCAACTCCCTCTCACCACTAATTTTCTGTAGGCACCAACCTACAGGAGGCTCCTACCTCAATTCTGCAAGCTACAACTTGCAAGGAAGCTCCAACTCCCATCAATTTTCTGCAGGCACCAACCTACAGGAGGCTCCAACCTCAGTCAGCTACAACTAACATTTTATCAAGCTACAACTTGATGTGGAAGCACCAACTCCCATCTATTTTCTGCAGGCACCAACCTACAGGAGGCTCCAACCTTAGTCAGCTACAACTGACATCTATCAAGCTACAACTTGATAGGGAAGCTCCAATTTCCTTACTCTTTCAAAAGGAAAACACTTGATGATTTACCTTGGATATCATCTCTGTTATGTATCATCTTCACTGCTGTGCGTCAGTCTTCATATCTGCCTTATATCATTTCTGCATCTTCTCAGATTCACTATCAGCTCCTCCTTCTCTTCTCAGCTCCTCCTTCTTCTCTGCCTCACTGCTTCATTTATGCATTCTCTAACTTTTCACAACATCTTGTTCTGCTCCTCCTTCTTCTTCTCTTCTCTGCCTCAATTCCATACTCAGCATTCTCTATGCTCACTCTCTCTCACCTCTTGCAGCTTTCTTATTTTCTTCAACTCTCTTCAATTCTACTGCACACTCTCTTCTTCTCTCACTCTGTTTTCGTAACCTTCTCCCCTTGGATATTACCCTGTTTTATACAAAATAGCTTCATGGTTGTTTGTATTCTACTGGGAATTCGAAATGGACAGCCATGTCTCTTTGCCTTCTGCCTTCTCATCTCTTTTATCCGCTCATTCAGAAAATATAACTGTAGGTACCAATTTAACATTACAGTGGGATATTTTTTCTCTTCCGGAGACTTGCCAATGCATCACAACAATATAAATTAAAATCATTTACATTCAATTACAATGAAATCTCCAGCTCACTCATTCATCCACTTGGCTCGCTGCGCATTTGTATTTTCTTTGACTGTGTCTTTGTCCCTTTCGGCTCTATTTGTTTCCTTGTTCACTGTCGCAGGGTAACGGCCATATGCCATACATATGTAACTGTTATTGTGTGTCTGCTGTATATATATGACTGCTGATCTGGAAATATAATTAAATACCCCAAATAAAATCAGAGTCTGGCGCATATAAAAATGTCTCTCCATTTTCTTTCCCTGCGCTGCAATTTGAATAAGTGTATGCGGTAGCTTATCTTTTGACATCTTTGATTTACAATCAATCCCCAGTTCACACTCTTCATATACAGAAACTTTACCTGTTTCAAATCTATGGTTAAACCATAGTCCAACCCACTTCATAAGCCATCAAATGAATATTTCAACTTTGAATTACAACTCAATATATCATAAGGCCAAAGCTTATCCTTTGCATATAACAATAATATGCTCAGCAAACAGTTTCATTTATACAAGGTTCGGCTTGCGTTTAGAACTTGAAGTATAACTCATTTTTCCGCATATGTTAACCTATGTCGAGACTTTATATTGCGCCAAATATCATATCTGACCCACGACACTTTAATTTTATTTATCAATTTTGACTTTCATTTAACCAACGCTTTATCAATCCCGACTTTGGTTAAAACGCAGAATTCAATATATATATAAGAAGTTGGGCCCCACTTGCCGAACTCTTTCTATTCCCCGATGTGATGAGCCTCCTCCAATGAATTCCGATTGCTATTACATCCTTTGTAATTTTCCCGATGCGATTGATTTCAATCACATCCTTCTATAGGATGTTCTGATGTTCTTCCATTTTTCCAATGTGATGGCATACCTTTAAGCCAGACTTCAAACATATATGAGTCACCGTGTATAATGAATCGGGTCCGGAACTCAATCGCAATCGAAAATTTTGTTAACAAGTTCCGATGCTCTGCTCCTTTTCCGATGCGATGCAACATTGTTTACCAGAACTCAACCATATATCAATCATGGTTTATAAACCCACTGGGTCCGGACTTCAACCGCAATTGCAACCTTTTGTTTACATGTTCCGTTGTCAAATTTTCTCCGATGCAATTGACCATTGTTCATTTAAATGTGCCAATGCGATTGGACTGGAACTTAAATCTATAAGATCATAATTTATAGACCCATCGGGTCCGGGCTTCAATCGCAATCGCAACTTCCATTGAGATGTTCCGATGCTCCGCTTTAACTCTGATGCAATTGATGAGGGTTCCACCGTATATGAATTTGTTTGTATTAAGGCCGAACAATAGGGCGCCTTTCATATATGTATATAGTATGATTCATTCCTTTGAATATGAAGCACAACATATAACGTATATGTATACATATATATGCTTTGGACCCTTGTGTATGTTTAAGGGGCAGCATATGTATCTCACTGCATATATATAAGCTTCTGCTTCCGCCTTTAGTGTATCCTCTGGATGGGTAATGATTCTCGGAATAAGGTTTATATATATACTTTGCCGCTTGGGTTAAGATTCCCGGAATTGTGTTTATGTATCCTCCGGCTGGGTAATGATTCTCGGAATATTATGTAGGTTTGCACATGGTTCCATTCCATAAAAAATGGCTCTGCCTCTGCTGTGATAATGGCTCTGTCTCTGCCTCTACCTCTGATAACAGCTCTGCCTCTATATTCGTTGTACCTCTGCTGCTCGACCTCCGCCTCAACTGCTCTCTGTAAATATTACCTTCTCTCTGTAAATATTACTTGTTGTCTTCTGCTGCTGTTCTTTGCCTGTCGCTGTTTTAGGTGTTCCTCCTTTGCCATATCCTTTTCCATTTAAGCAATGCCCCAACTCATCCCCAAGCATATTAAATCTTTACCACAGGTTTTTAGTCTTCAATCAAAGTCTATGCTCAATAATTCATCTGCAAACTGTATTAAACCCCTAATTCATAAATAAACCTCTGTATTACACTCCTTCAGGCCCTTTCAACTCCACTGCTCTGTCTCTAATTCCTCTGTTGCTTCTGTTTCAATTCCTCTATTTCATTTGCTGCCTCTGCTACCTCTCTATCTCTTTTGCCTTATGGATATTTTAGGTGTTGCTCTTGTCTTTACCTTTGCCATCAATGACAACATTTCCAAATAATGTTAGTTTAATGTTAATTTAATTAGAGCATCAATAAAAACTATATTAGGGAATATAGTTTTTACACAGGAGCTCGCGCGTTTTTCTTGACTTAGGCTGGTGTTTGAAATTCTGACTCGACCCTCCACCACCATGGCCCCCCAAAGTTCGATCCTGGTGGGGAACTACCTTTTTCTACTCCGCAGAATGATGCGCAGCCTCCTCATGATGAATCTGCAATTTCTTTTGCGTCTCTGGTTTCCTCAATGGGACCTCTGCGATCACGACCAACTGTGACAAATTTTGTGAAAAAAATCGATGGAATACTAGAAACCACCTTGAATCCAACACTTCTACATAGAGAAGCCCTCTCATTATCAGAAAAAGGACTTGTTGGGCAGTTCTCAATACTGTGGTCCTCACCAAAAAGAATACAGAAGTGGGTAGAGAGAAACTAGTCTCAAGTGACACAAGGGAAAGTAGCCATGAGATTCTGAGGAAGGGGATACTTCACCTTTCACTTCGACACAAAGGAGGATAGAGACCTCATCTTCAGAAGCTGTCCATATTTTATGGATACAAGAGGTCTCTATCTGAATAGATGGACTCCAGATTTTGATCCCGAACTGGATGTCCCGAATGTTGTCTCGGTCTGGGTTCGACTACCACATATTCCCTTGCATTGCTAGGGAGATGAATTTGTCAAAACAATTGGAAATGCAATCGGAAAATACATAGATAGGAGTGAGCCAAAGGAAAACATGCAGGATGTGATAGGATTAAGAAAATCTACCAGAAATCAAGCATGCAGGAAGGAATCTCTCTCAATTAAATCAACGATACCCTTAACAAGCCTAGAAACCAAATATTTTCTTGTACCAACAATATCTAAATCGATCATTCTTGGATTCTACTCTCAGCGCTCCTCTTTCCTGTGACTCTCCAATCGATGAGTTCCATGTCTTTATATAATATCCAAAGTGTCACCCTTCTCAATTCACCTGAAATCCCCGATCGCATTCGTGCCCAAAGATTCCTTCCCATCGACTCTGTCCACTCTGATTTTGTGCTTTTAAGAATATCAGTGCATTAAGCTCCTCCATATCGAGCTCGATCCATTACCCTCTTCATGTCATTCTTGACTGTTGTCAAGACTATGCTCCCTGGAAAGCTCAAACGCTCCTTTCTCTTTGCGCTATCTGCCCCTCCCTTTATGCTTTCAGCTCTCCATCCTCTCGCCCACTCATCTTACAGCAAGTGCGCCCTATCTCAAGCTTCTACTTCGAGCCCAGTTGTGCTCCATTCAATCACTAACTATCCCTTCTTCTCCATCAGCTTCATTTTGGCTTTGTTTTTTCTTCCTTCTCGCTCTCTCTGCTAAGTTGTCCCTCTATGTAGCCCTACAGATCTCTTTCAAAATCCTCCCACTTTCAACCTTGATTTTTTTGAATTTAGAGGTTTTCTCCTTAAGAGGTGCTAGATCCTCCATTTTGTAACAAATATTTGCAGTCTCTGCACAATCCTTCACCTATTCATCAGAGTGCATCTGGAAGCACAACCAAATCTCTTTGTCTCCAACGCACACAGGGATCATCACTCTATCTCTCACCATCAACAGATTGACCAGAAGTATCCTTGGAAACCAGCAATAGATATGAACTCAATAGAAATAACCTCTCAAAATAAGAGTTGCATCATGAGAAAAGCCAACAAATACATGATAGACAATGTCAGAGAGACAATACAATAATTGAAGTTTCAGGTAAGATCAAAAAATTTGGCCTTGAATAGGCAACCTAAGGGACAGAAGGAATAAATAGCTTCTATCTCAACATGATGAAGTGTAGATATTGTGAGTAATTCAAATCAAGGCTTTGAAAATTATCCAATTGTCTACATTTGGTATACATGATAATAATGGCATTACCCAAAAACACGTGTCCTTGTAACCAATACCTAGTTCTCTAAGAATTAATTAATGTTTCTAATATGCTCAGTTAAAGATGAAGGATTCTCCTAGGAGGTCATTTTGCTGGTTTGGGGTGTTGTTTTAGTGGTTAAGGGGTTAGTAGTTAAGGTTTTTAGGGGTGAAGGGTTAGGGGTTAAGGGTCACAGGTTAAGAGGATAAGGATTTATGGCTTAGGAGGTTCATGGATTATAGGTTAGGGGTTAATGTCATAAGATTTAATGAATCGAGGGGTTTATGGGTTATGATTTATGAGTGCAAGGGTTAAGGGAATATGGATTGAGGGTTAAGGGGATAGGGAATTTAGTGGTTATGAGTTAAGGGCTTATGTTTTGTGATAATTGGTCTCCTAATCCCCTTATCACCACTATTTGGGGTTCCCCTATCAATTGCTCTTGTTGCCTTCCCTTTAGGTCCCCTAGGTCCTATGAAATTAGGTCCTAAGCCCCCTTCTCATTCTCTAATGCTAGGATTATAGATCTTAATAAACCATGCTTGCACCATTGACTTCTACACATACAGCTACCCCTGTGTCCCCTTGCCCCATAAAATACACCATAAGATGCCCTCCCCCCCCCACCCCCCACCCCCCACAAACTTTTTGGTTATGTCATTCCACTTTTCCTAATGTTATGACCCCCCAAATTTGGTCTCAATTCCCTTACAAGTACACCCTTCTGCCCCCATGGCTAAAGGAGTAAACGTATTAGGGGTTATGGGCTGTGATAAGGGAGCCCCTAATCCACTTATCACAACTAGAAATAGGTTTATGAACACCATCAATATCTATTGTAGGTGTTGTGATGAAAGCAATAATGAATACAAAAGTTGTGGTCAATAGGATAGGGATCATCAAGATGTTGAACCTTACAATGTAAAGATGGTTTTCAATGCTAGCTAGTGATCTAGTCACATAAAAGAGTACCCCATAAATTTGTGTTTTGGGACACCACTAGGATTCAATAATTAATCTAAAGTGAGAGGATTCGTTGCTAAGGTGACAATGGAAATGACCTTGGGTTGATGCAAAATGACACTTTGTGATCCTTTCAAAACTGGGGTGTCGGTTAAGGGGTTAGTAGTTAAGGTGTTTAGGGGTGAAGGGTTAGGGGTTAAGGGTCACATGTTAAGATGATAACGATTTATGGCTTAGGAGGTTCATGGATTATAGGTTAGGGGTTAATGTCATAAGATTTAATGAATCGAGGGGTTTATGGGTTATGATTTATGAGTGCAGGGGTTAATGGAATATGGATTAGGGGTTAAGGGGATAGGGAATTTAGTGGTTATGAGTGATAATAATGGCATTACCCACAAACACATATCCTTGTAACCAGTACCTAGTTCCCTAAGAATCAATTAATGTTTCTAATATGCTCAGTTAGAGATGAAGGATTATCCTAGGAGGTCAATTTGCTGGTTTGGGGTGTTGTTTTAGTGGTTAAGGGGTTAGTAGTTAAGATGTTTAGGGGTGAAGGGTTAGGGGTTAAGGGTCACAGGTTAAGAGGATAAGGATTTATGGCTTAGGAGGTTCATGGATTATAGGTTAGGGGTTAATGTCATAAGATATAATGAATCAAGGGGTTTATGGGTTATGATTTATGACTGCAGGGGTTAAGGGAATATGGATTGGGGGTTAAGGGGATAGGGAATTTAGTGGTTATGAGTTAAGGGCTTATGTTTTGTGATAATTGGACTCCTAATTCCCTTATCACCACTATTTGGGGTTCCCCTATCAATTTCTCCCGCTGCCTTCCCTCTAGGTCCCCTAGGCCCTATGAAATTAGGTCCTAATCCCCCTTCTCATTCTCTAATGCTAGGAATATAGATCTTAATAAACCATGCTTGCACCTTTGACTTCTACACATACATGCTACTCTTGTGTCCCCTTGCCCCGTTCAATACACCATAAGATATCCCACCCCATCCCCCACAAAATTTTTGGTTATGTCATTCCACATTTCCTAACGTTATGACCTCCCAACAGTCTTAATGTCCCCTAAAAGTACACCCTTGGGCCCCCCTCGGCTAGGGAGTAAAACGTATTAAGGGTTATGGGTTGTGTAAAGGAGCCCCTAATCCACTTATCACAACTAGAATTAGGGGCTTTATGAACACCATCAATATTATTGTAGGTGTTGTGATGAAAAGCAATAATGAATACAAAAGTTGTGGTCACAACAGTTTGTGGATCATCAGATGTTGAAAAATATAATAATGTAAAGATAGTTTTCAATGCTAGCTAGTGATCTAGTCACATAAAAGATTACCTAGTAATAAATTTAAAATGCTTTGGGACACCCCTAGATTCAATAATTAATCTAAAGTGAGAGGATCTTACTGCTAAGGTGACAATATAAAATATCTGGGTTAACCTAAAATGACACTTTGTGATCCTTGCAAAACTAGGGTGTTGGTTAAGGGGTTAGTAGTTAAGGTGTTTAGGGGTGAAGTGTTAAGGGTTAATGGTCACAGGTTAAGAGGATAAGGATTTATGGCTTAGGAGGTTCATGGATTAATAGAGGTTAGGGGTTAATGTCATAAGATTTAATGAATGAAGGGGTTTATGGGTTATGATTTATGCGTGCAGGGGTTAAGGGAATATGGATTGGGGGTTAAGGGGATAGGGAATTTAGTGGTTATGAGTGATAATAATGGAATTACCCACAAACACATATCCTTGTAACCAGTACCTAGTTCTCTAAGAATAAATTAATGTTTCTAATATGCTCAGTTAGAGATGAAGGATTCTCCTAGGAGGTCAATTTGCTGGTTTGGGGTGTTGTTTTAATGGTTAAGGGGTTAGTAGTTAAGGTGTTTAGGGGTGAAGGGTTAAGGGTTTATAGTAACAGGTTAAGATGATAAGTATTTATGGCTTAGGAGGTTCATGGATTAAAGGTTAGGGGTTAATGTCATAAGATTTAATGAATCAAGTGGTTTATGGGTTATGATTAATGAGTGCAGGGGTTAAGGGAATATGGATTGGGGGTTAAGGGGATAGGGAATTTAGTGGTTATGAGTTAAGGGCTTATTTTTTGTAATAATTGGACTCCTATTCCCCTTATCACCACTATTTGGGGTTCCCCTATCAATTTCTCTCACTTCCTTCCCTCTAGGTCCCCTAGGCCCTATGAAATTAGGTCGTAAGCCCCCTTCTCATTCTCTAATGCTAGGATTATAGATCTTAACAAACCAAGCTTGCACCTTTGAATTCTACACATACATGCTACCCTTGTGTCCCCTTGCCTCATTCAATACACCATAATATACCCCCCCACAAACTTTTTGGTTATGTCATTCCACTTTTCCTAATGTTATGACCCCCCAAATTTGGTCTCAATTCCCCCTACAAGTACACCCTTGGGCCCCCTTGGCTAAGGGAGTAAACATATTAGGGTTTATGGGCTGTGATTAGGGAGCCCCTAATCCACTTATCACAACTAGAAATAGGCTTATAAACACCATCAATATCTATTGTAGGTGTTGAGATGAAAGCAATAAGGAAAACAAAAGTTGTGGTCAATAGGACAGGGAAAAAGTATGCCAGAAACATAGTAGGAAATTTTGGAAACAAGGTTTTACGTAACCGAGACTGCACTCCCGCTCTTATCTCCTTAATCCCACTCCTCTTTAAACTCTTTAAACCTTCCCTATAATGGGAGCTTAATGCTCCTTTTCATTTACAACTCCTTATGTGAGAGAACACTACAAGCTCCATATTATCAACATGATGAAGTGTAGATATTGTGAGTAATTAAAATCGAGGCTTTGCAAATTATCCAATTGTCTACATTTGGTATACATGATAATAATGCCATTACCCACAAACACATATCCTTGTAACCAATACCTAGTTCTCTAAGAATCAATTAATGTTTCTAATATGCTCAGTTAGAGATGAAGGATTCTCCTAGGAGGTCAATTTTCTGGTTTGGGGAGTTGTTTTAGTGGTTAAGGGGTCCCCTTGCCCCATTCAATACACCATAAGATACCCCCCCTCCCCCAAAAACGTTTTGGTTATGTCATTCAACTTTTCCTAATGTTATGACCCCCCAAATTTAGTATCAATGCCCCTACAAGTACACCCTTGGGCCCCCTTGGCTAAGGGAGTAAGCATATTAGGGGTTATGGGTTGTGATAAGGGAGCCCCTAATCCACTTATCACAACTAGAAATAGGCTTATGCACACCATCAATATATATTGTAGGTGTTGAGATGAAAGCAATAATGAATACAAAATTTGTGGTCAATAGGACAAGGATCATCAAGATGTTGAACCATACAATGTAAAGATGGTTTTCAATGCTAGCTAGTGATCTAGTCACATAAAAGAGTACCCCATAAATTTGTGCTTTGCGACACCCCTAGAATTCAATAATTAATCTAAAGTGAGAGGATTCGTTGCTAAGGTGACAATGGAAATGACCTTGGGTTGACGCAAAATGACACTTTGTGATCCTTGCAAAACTATGGTGTCAGTTTCATCATCAACAAGAGGCACAATTGACAAGTGGCAACATCTCACATTTAAGGCACTTGGAAAAAAATATTTTTGCATGTTTCTCCACCGAGGGTACCTTTCACATTTCTCAAGGCACAAATCACATATATGGATGAATTTTGGATAACTTGTCATATTCCACTAGCTTCATGCATGAAGAGGAGCTCCCATCCTTTAAGAATATTTTGGGGGATTTGATGGCATAGTCAAGGGTCTCATGTATAAAAGAAGAACATCATAGCTAGTTGGTTTACTTTTTCTTTCACACGTTGAGAGACATGATTCATGTATTTTAAGGTGTGTTTTATTGTTGAGTTCACATATTTGGAAGCACAATTGCACAAGTGGAAACATCTCAAGAGTGTCATAAGAGTAAAAAAGATTTAGAATTCCTACCATTTTTATTAGGATTTAGATTTCGCACTAATATTTTCCGGAGTTTCCTACCTTTATTTTTTAATAATTTGATTTAAATTGAGAATAAAACTCATTAATATTCAATGAAATTAGGATTTAGATTTCCCGGCAATATTTTTAAGAGTTTCTAATTTCCATTTTGTTTAAATTGAGAATATAAATCATTCCTATTCAATGAAATCACTATTTAGATTTCCCGCCATTTTTATTAGGATATAGATTTCCCACTATTTTTATTAAGATTTAGATTTCCCACCAATATTTCGACCAATATTATTAGGGTTTTTTACTATTTTTTTAAGCACAGTTTTATTTAAATTGAGAATAGAACTCATTCCTATTCAATAAAATTTTATTTGAAGATGTGTTTGAGTGTTCTTTAGATAAAATTGGAGTCACTAAGAAGTAAGCTCGCCATGATTACAAGGAGAGGAAATGAAAAGAGGAAAATTCGTATTTATAATAAAGAAATATTTTAAGTTGATTTTTTTGTGATTTTAGATCCATTTTAACCTTAAGGGTAAATTTATATTTTATAACCCTTAATTATTTGCAGTTAATTTTTATGATTTTAAATAAATTTATATATATATATTTTAGAAAATCTGGATTTAAAAAATTTAGAAATTGAAACAACAAGTGTTTGGTTTAAAAAAATTAGAAATAGAAACCGCAAGTGTTTGGTTTTAGCACTGTCTCGGTTTTTTCTATGTCTGAAATAGGTGTGCATGATTTAATTTCCCAGGATGACGCATAATATTCACTTGAACACTGAAATAAACCTTCAAGTGCCGAGAGAGGCATTTGTTTAAAAAATTGATATTTTTTTTTAGAAAATAGATTTAAAAAATTCAGAAATTGAAGTGGTTGGTATTTGGTCTTTAGCAATATTTTTATTTTTTTATTTTTTATTTTATTTTTATTTTTTTTCAGTATGAAAAAAACACTGTTATCAAACAGTTAAATATTGAAAACAAAAATCCTCATTACATCTTAACAACTAATCCATCATCTTCCCAGTTACATTTAAATGAGCCAAAGATTGTGTTCAAGTCTTGACCCTTAAAACCGACCCAGAAAAGACCCTCTTAATCTGAGTCTGTAATGCATACCTCCCAAAAATATATCGTATCTATTGTTTAATAAGACAAGAAAACTGAAATAAAACATATATTCCTACAACCTAAATCCTGCCAGGTCCAGGAAAATACATTATGCTTATACCGACTATTAAACTTGAGTGCACAGAAACCATAAAAAACTAATAATTTAGAGTTTCACGCTCGCTTGTTAAGTAATCGAGCTCGCTTACAGTGTTTCAAGATCGCTTGAGAAGGATTGAGCAATGGGGGTAGATTGATTCTACCCATAAACCATGATCCAATAACAGGCATCGACCAGCATAGATTAACCTCTGTAACACTTCATAGTTAGAATGGCCAAAAACCAGGTTTACGCCTTTGATTCTTTAAAATACTTCAGCCATCAAAAGGTTCCAAAAAATTACTTTCCTCGTGTAGTAGCCCCGCAAAAATGTATACGCCTTTGATCTATTCTAACCCTGATATACTACGCTGTAAGCACCCCCGAGCCAACATATAGGGTGAGAATTAAGAAAACATAACCGATCCCTTCGCACCTCTACCCTCCACATCAAATAGTTCATAATGAATTTCTCTGAATCTGCCATGAAGACCCATTTTTGACAATCTGTCAGCCTGAGAGTTTCTTTCTCTGTAGATGTGCCTGAAAGATATAAAAGAAAAATTCTTTTTCTAGAGATCAACTCGGTTGAGCCATGAAGATAGATGAGACTGATTTATAGAGGCCTCTTGTTGTAAGTGATCTATCAAAACTTTAGAGTCACCGAAGATGACTTTAGAGTATTTAGCAATGTCAAGCTCCTTTATCTCTAAAATAGGTGTGAAATCAACATTTCGTGGTTGTCTATGTGCAATGTGCTCTATCCATCAACAATTTCTGTTTATGTTTACACAGCCTAGCTAGTGGCATCCATCAACAATTCATTTTTATGTGTGTTACTCTCTGCAGATGCGTTGTGAGTTTTTTCCATGAACAAATCTCGTTGTTTATGTCAATATGAGAAGCCTAACTAGCCGGCTCCATCAACAATTTGTTTTTATGTGTGTTACCCTATGTAGATGCGCTGAGAGTTTTCTCCATAAACAAATCTAGTTGTTTATGTCAATATGAGAAATATTTCCACAGCTTCTCATAGCCTAGCTGGCTGTCAGATCCATCAACAATTCACCTTTATGTGTGTGATGCTCTGGCAGATGCACTGTTTATATATATGTTAATTTTTATTTGTTTGTCTTTTTCAAATGTACATTATACTATCAGATGCACTATTTATATCTGTTAATTTTTATTTTTTATTTTTTATTTTTTTTAAATGGACATTCTACTGTAAATGGGAGCTTTGTTGGTTGGTTGGTAATGTAGGGGTGTTGAGTTTCTCTCCGCCCAGGTTTGAGTCCCTCTTGTGACACGTTCACACCCAAATTTATAACAGATCCATGGTTAAGATGGACCTCTAAATACACAACACAGATCCATGTTTAAGATGGACCTGCGTTAATTTATATAGCTCTTCAAGTCACTAAATTATAAAAAAAGGCCCAGCACAATCAAGAATCTAGACTGCTTATGATAACCCATTGAATTTCATCATTTTGTATATGGCGGACTTTTCCTTTGCCTTTTTCAATTAAAATCCCAGTATGTTAGCGTGCAGTTGTCTCTTCTACTGCTGTTCAACTACCTGTATAGTTTTCTCTTCTACTTTTGTTCAACTACCAATTCCATCTTGTTTTAGCTGTGTCTAGCCCTCATTCCTAAACTCTTTCACTTAGAAATAAAATTTTAATCCTTAGTTAATGATGTTGGATGACACAACAGGTCTCTTTACAATAATGTATGCTACAAATTTTATGTAGAAGCCTAAAAGGTAGTCACATGAAGATGAATATAGACAGATTCTAGAGAAAATGGGGTTTATTCCTGAAAATTATGAGCCTATATTGTTTAGTTCCCTTTTTTGGAGTCCATAGAATGATAAGCACAATGGCTTTGGGAGTTTTATTGACATGCACGTGGCATCCATTGCTTCAATTTATCATTCAAGTGTTTCACTCAACATGATTACTGTTAGATACTTTTCTCTCTTTCTTTTTTTATATTGGACTTCTGTAATGGCTCTTTCAGCCTAGTTGTTCACATAGCAATTGTTTTTAACTTTTTTTAGCCTAGTTGTTTTTAGCCGAGTTGTTCACATGGAAATAGTTTATTGTTTATCTTTAGGCAAAATAACTCCTCAATTATTGTTATATGTGAACCCATTCACATCACCCTACAATTTCTTCCCCGGAAATGGTAACGTTGTTGTGGCTTTAGACTATAAAATTTTACAACTCATACTTCTCAATATTTGAGAATATAAATGAAAGGTAAATCTACATGTTCCAAACCTTTCTTACTTAGATTCATTGGTGTGATGCTCCATGGTTTTTGGCATTTGGAGTTAACATGTTGTAGAAATGTATCTAATTGTTTTGGTTAATGATTGTCTGACACCCACAAGATACAAACAATATTGATAGTTGTGATTATCTACATAACAAAGACCCTTGAAAATACTATGATTTGAATTGAACTCTTATGAAATGGCAAGGATTTGCTAATAAAAATGTTTTTTTTTTTGTTATGCAGTCTATCTGCAGATATCCATACTGAGATAAGAAATTATTTTTTATTTTGGACGTCAATGCTTTTTTAACAATTATTGTGTTCTCTTTTCTACTTTAAAATTTGTTTTACTAACTTTGATTAAGTGTCACAATCTATATGTGTAGGTATCCAATAGGAATGAAAGACATCGTAAGAGATCACTTTTAACAGTGATTAAAACCACAAAGTCAAGCCACATTACAAAAAAAAATGATAACATTCGATGTGGCATCATCAAAAAACACCCACAAAAGAGAGCACCATGATCCATTTCCCCATTACAACATGAATCTAGTTGCTTTAGTGCCAACACCAATTCTAATGCACATATTCTTGAGAAAAATGTGGATGAACCATTGGAAGGTATGATCATTTTTAAACTTTATATTTCTTGTATAAATGCTTCAAGTTTTTATGTTAAGAGATTCATATTGTTATTGTCTCAAGAGGTGTGATTGTTTTCCATAAAATTCTCAGCACGTACCATCACAACAACTTTATGGTTTTGGAGCAAGAACCATCACAACTATATCATGATATGGTGTTGAGATTCAACAAGATGATGAGCTTAGTGAAAAGAGTCACCTTCACTAAGTGGGCCCACAGGCTATTTTTGGCGCAAGTCTATTTTTAGACTATGTCTATTTTTAGACATGATGATCATATTTCAGAAGTTGCAGGATGCTATTTGTGGATGGTTGATCAAGTTGGAAAAATAGATGAAATTCTATTTTTATAATATTGGGCGAACTCTATTTATAGATCGTTGATCTAAAAATAGATGCATGTCGATTATTATTAGCTCTGAATAATAATCATACTCTAAACAACAACTTATTCTCTTGGAGCACTTTGTTTCAGTGCACAGATGTGGCACATCAGTGGACTGAGGGATTTACACAATTCCCAAGGGTTTACTGGAATTCATGCATGGAGGATTAAGTTAGAACTCAAGTGGCAGAGTTATGACAGAGTTGGAAGAGTAGTTTATGGATTTGTATTCAGTTTAACTCAGTTAGACTCAGTTGAGCTAGTTGTATCTAGTCTAACTGAATGATACACTAGTGAGAGTGGAGTGAATTAATTAGTTAATTAATTCACAAATAATAACTCATTAATCAACTAAACAATACAATAGTTAACTACAGTGCATGTCAGTTCCAGTGGAGACCCAGTGGAGAGATGTAGTGTACCTAGAGGGGATAATATAGGGTACATAGGGAGGTACCCAAGGGAATAATATGATGTAATAATATAAGAATGATAAATAAATGGGCCATAATTAATAAATAAAGTGGTTAACCCACATTATGTAAGGGACCACATGTAGCTAGGGAATAAAGTGATATGCCCATTATATGGGATGTATGGTATTGAGAGACCCATGGTAACTACCCATGGTATTGCATGTATGAAACCTATATAGAGGCTAGAGACTCTCCATTGAGAGATGTCAAGGATTATTGTATGGGCAAGCATATGGCTTGTGGAGTGATCTCCTTCCTTAAGGAATGAATGTATGGTGTTGCCCTACCTTAAGGGTTTTGATATTAATGAAGATCTGAAGTTTTATCTTCTATGGTGTATTTCTTGGGAAAATTTTCTATTTCTATACATTTTATTGTCAGATCTAATACAAGTGGTATTAGAGCACTTTCCTGGGCAGAGTTTGGAGATTTGTTTTTTCATTTTTTTTGCAGGAAATTTTTGGGCGGCGAGATTGTAGAGCAGATCTGGAAAATTTGGCGAAAATTTTTCAGAAATAAATATCCGATCTAGATTTTTTATGGAAAAATACCCAATTTCAAAAAAAAAATCAGTCGAATCGGAGTCCGGATGAGGCTGATATCGCTGATTTAAATTCAGTTGTGTTGCAGAAATGTTTCTGACAACAATTTGTGTACGGCGGATCTCCTGAAATTTTTAGTAGATTCTGGTGTACAATCACAGACAACCAATTACATATCTGAGCTCCCCTTGAAAAATCACCCAATTTCAAAAAACAAATCGGTCAAATTGGAGTCCGGATGATGGAGTTATCACTGATTTAAAATCATCCATTTTTTCAGAAATTTTGTGACGTCGGGGCAGTTGCAGCGCAAATCTGTGTTTCCAAAGTGCCTAGATCGGGATTTCAGCCATATGGTTAGATGCAGAATGTCTATTCCATTTTCAAAAACAGGTTATATTAAGGATTCTGAGTTATATTGACCGAGTAATGTCCATTTTAAATTTTTTCCAAAGTAAGTGATTTTCTTCAAAACCCTTACTTTATTTTAAGGATTCTCGCAAGATGAAGTTTACAGGAAAAGATGATGGCCCTACTATTGAATATTTTTTACAACATATCAAGGCTCAATATCGAAGTTTTTGGATATGCTCCATAGGGCTTCATATGAAAGATGAGGCAAATAAATGGTGGACCTCACTTGACAGCTCAGTGAGGAAACTTCCCGAGAAAAAACTTGAAAAAGTCCTTTTGGACAAGTGGTATCAAGCCGGAAAGAAGGATAGCAAGAGTCATAAAGACTTATTTTCTACTAATATTTCCATATTACGGGTTCATGGAAGTATTCAGAAAGAGAACATCGTTGTGTCTATCATTCCTAGTTGCAAGCATAATTGTATCAATGTGAATTTGGCTAAAAAATTGCAAGTTCCAGCAAAGCATATTGAAAACACACAGGTTGATAATGAAGATGTTCAAATTTATAAAGATTTGAAGATTTATATGGATAAGTATGTGTTGCATTCTGATTTTTAAGCTTTAGATATGGCTGTTGTGGATGTTGTTTTGGGACATCCTTGGATGGAATCCGTTGGTACTGTCAATTTTAATGTGCAAAAGAAATTCATGAAGCTCTAGTATAAAAAGAAGAAAATTACATTGCACGATATTTGCATTAGGAACCATGCAGAGACCGAGGAGGAAGAAGAAAAAATATCTAATGACATAGACACATCAGATGATGAGCCTTTGATGGTAGACAGCGAAAAACAGACATCAAAGCAAGTACCAAT
Organism: Pinus albicaulis; assembly: GCA_034641835.2. Lineage (NCBI taxonomy): Eukaryota > Viridiplantae > Streptophyta > Pinopsida > Pinales > Pinaceae > Pinus > Pinus albicaulis. The sequence goes on along the minus strand of JAXQQM020069424.1, from coordinate 54,143 downwards.
AAAGGAACCAGACACCACTCCATCACCAATCATGGAGGAATTAATGAAAGATATTACATCATTTAAAGCTTCAAAATATCACCACCCGCATCACCCAACAAGACAACAACCAGCAAGGTGGCAACAAATTAGCAACAAGGACAACAACCCCTGGATGACACATAGAGAGGTGCAACAATCCACTAACAACACATCAACAAGGAAGAACCACCAGAACCCGCTTCCATCTCAAGCGAGCAAGGCATCGATTAGATCAAGTGTTCACCTTTCCCTTGGATGGCTAGATGCACATGAATGGTACCAGTGGAATACTCTTTTGAGTAGATCTTATTATTTGTGTTCTTCTCATGTTTCGGGGATGAAACATGTTTAAGGGGGGTGTAATGTAGTGTACCTAGAGGGGATAATATAGGGTACATAGGGAGGTACCCAAGTGAATAATATGATGTACTAATATAAGAATGATAAATAAATGGCCCATAATTAATAAATAAAGTGGTTAACCCACATTATGTAAGGGACCACATGTAGCTAGGGAATAAAGTGATATGCCCATTGTATTGGATGTATGGTATTGAGAGACCCATGGTAACTACCCATGGTATTGCATGTATGAAACCCATATAGAGGCTAGAGACTCTCCATTGAGAGATGTCAAAGATTATTGTATGGGCAAGCATATGGCTTGTGGAGTGATCTCCTTCCTTAAGGAGTGAATGTATGGTGTTGCCCTACCTTAAGGGTTTTGATATTAATGAAGATCTGAAGTTTTATCTTCAATGGTGTTATTTATTGGGCAGATTTTCTATTTCTATATATTTTCTTGTCAGATCTACTACAAGAGATGGGTGAATTGGCAAGATGGACTATCTGTTGTGACTATAGTGATGCATTGATTGCATCACACATACATTGGAGTTGCCAATGAGGATTGCACAGTCAAGGAAAGGGTAATTTGAATTCATTCAGAGCTATTCTTCAGCAGGGATTATGCAGTGGAGGCAGATTAGCACGGGGCAAAGATCGGTGCATGGATTTGCATATTTTTCTTGATTAGTGTATGACGATTGTATTGTACTGAGAGCTTGATGTACTAAGCTTTGTATGAGATTGTCATATGATCTCCATGATACATAATATATGATAGTTGGGGTTTTCAGCTTTAGAATTTCCCGTTAAACAACTGTGTTATGTGCGATTGTTTTTATTTATGCTTTACATGTGTGTGCAATTAATTTTCCACAAAAGAATAATAGCGGAATGATTCTGTATTTTGCAAGAATTTAAATATTGTAAGATCATGGGGAATCTAGGACATATGCATGCTTAATGTATATAATTTCTACATGGTATCATAGCATTGCTAATTCTTGAAGATTGCAATTGTGAAGTATTGGTGATTTTGTGCTGGTGGACAATTCGAATTTGCTACAGAAGATTCTTGGTGCAGAAGTTGAGTATACATTGAAATGGGTTTCAATGGGTTGCGATTGGATTATTCCCTTGATGGGAGCTCGAATTACATAGCCTGGAAGGACAAGATGCAAGCAGTGCTGGAGGATAATGGACTGAAGGAGTTCATCGATAGCGATGTTCCTAAGCCGAGATCTAGCTATGCTGCATTACTTGACGCATGGAAAAAGAAGACAACAAAGATGAGGAGAATTCTATTTGAAGGTGTGAAGGACCATATTGTGTCTAGCCTTCACGGGAAAGCCACTCCATTATTAATGTGGAAGGCTTTGACATATTTTTTCCAAAGCAGAAGTGACCAAAGGAAGTTGGCGCTTAAAGACAAGCTCAGAAAAATAAAAATGGAGAAGGGTGACAGTATTCCAAAATACCTCACAAAGTCTCTCCACTGCAAGGATGAACTGGGAAGTGTGGGGGGTTACTGTTGATGATAAATACTTGGTGAGCTTGGCTCTCCTTGGGCTTCCGAAGAGTTGGCATAGCTAGGAAGACTTTGTCAATGGACGGGAGAAACTGTCGGGATGGGAGCGACTTTGGTCGGATCTTGTGCAGGAGGAGATAAGGCGGGGTACCAAGGATGGATCTTCATCGAAGAATGAAGATGAAGATAATTGCGCTTTGGCTGCCAAAGAAAGGAAAGGGAAGGGGAAGAAATTTCCTTCAAAATCCGAAGCTAAAGGCAAGAAGCAGGATTTGTCCAAAGTGAAGTGTTTTCACTGTCACGAACATGGGAATTTCGCCACTAACTGTCCACAGAAGAAGAAGAAAAAGAAGGATGCTGGAGCTGCAGCCGGAGAGGCCCTAGCCTCACAATTTGAACTTGATTTCTCTTTGATCGCATGCTTGGTTTCAAGATATATGGGATCGGTGTGGTATATTGATAGTGGTGCGTCTTTCCATATGACGGGAGACAAGGAGTTTTTTAGTGACTTGGAGGAGAAGGACCTCCAGATGCATATAGAGATGGGCGACGATGGTCGGTACAGTGCGACTGGCATTGGGACCATTACCTTTGAGAGGGATTCTGGTAATCCATTCTTGTTGAAGAATGTTATGCATGTTCCAGGTCTGAAGAAGAACTTGGTCTCAGTCGCAATGCTGGAAGACAAAGGTTATGATGTTGTTTTCAGTGAGGGATAAGCCTTCCTTCAACATAAAACAACGGGTCAAACCAAGAAGATAGGGGTTCTAGTTAAGAATCTCTACAAGCTAGAGGTAGATGTCTGCACTGCAATGGTGGGAAAAGCAGAAGAAGTGGTGAGCCGGGATGAGGGCGAATTATGGCACAGGAGATTGGGTGATCTTCACCATGGCACTTTGAATATTTTGCAGCAGATTTCTACTGGACTTCCCAAGGGTACTCTTTCACAGTCAGATCAGTGCAAGGGATGTACTATGGGTAAGTTTGTGAAGACCACCTTTCACGAGAAGGAGAACCGTGCTTCGGTGATCTTGGCGAGAATTCACACAGACGTGTGTGGACCTTTCTCGGTTGCTTCAACAGCAAAACACAAGTATTATGTTATATTTTTTGATGACTATTCTCATAGATGTTGGATATTCTTCATGCAGAAGAATATTGAAACGTTCTCAAAGTTTTGTGAGTTCAAGGCATTGGTGGAGAAGGAGTCGGGGAAGCAAGTGGAATCTCTACGGAGCGATAATGGTGGTGAATGCATCTCGGGAGAATTAAAATACTTATATAGAAAAGAAGGAATTCTAATAGAACTCATAGCACCTCATAACCCACAACAAAATGGGATCACAAATAGAAAGAACAGAATGATCGTGGGTGTTGCACGAGCGATGCTCCATTACCAGGGCCTACCGATGCAATTATGGGCGGAAGCATGCAACACTGCGGTTTATGTGAAAAACCATTGTCCTCATAGAGTACTTGGAGTGAGTACACCCAAAGAAGCTTTTACTGGTAAGAAGCCTGATATTTCTCATTTGAAGATTTTTGGCTCACCTGTTTACATTCATGTGACAAAGGACGCCAGGAAGAAACTGGAGCCGACTGCATAAATTGGGATATTTGTGGGGTACACAGAAACGCCCCATAATTATCGTGTGTATTTTCCAGATATTCGGATGACTGTGGTGCGATGGGATATAAAATTCAATGAGGTGAAAGCCATGAAGTTGTTGCTTGAGAGGGAGCTACACTTTCATGCGGAGGAGGAAATTCTCGTTCCCAAAGATGAGCATCTAGATGTGGATCAGCCACAGGAGGAGATTCATGGAGTGGAGGAGTCCACTCATGTAGAACCAAACATCAGAAAAGGCATAAAGCATACCACAGAAGCTGAGAGACTGAAGCTTGATGTGGCACATAATGTAGGAGTCCCTACATCATAGCGCAGATAGAGACAATCACTTGACCGATTTACTGGATACATGGCTCTTATGAGAAAGTGTATCGTGACAGAGCCATCTTCTTTTGAATAAGTAGTGCAGGAGCCCACATTGGTAGATGCCATGGTGGAGGAGTATGAATCCATTGTCATAAATAGTGCTTGGGAGATTGTTCTAAGGCCGGTGGGAAAATCAGTTGTAGGATCAAGATGGATCTACAAGGTAATGCAAGCTACTGATGGGAGCGTCGAGAAGTATAAGGCAAGATTTGTTGCCTGGGGCTTCTCACAGATTGAGGGGATTGACTATGAAGAAACCTTTGCACCCGTCACATGTTATTCTTCCATATGGACCATCCTTGCTCTCTCAGCACAGATGGGTTGGCACATTCATCAGATGGATGTGAAGATTGCGTTCCTTAATTGGATCATTGAGGAAGAGGTGTACATTGAGCAACCTGAAGGATTTGAGATCTTCAGTAGTGAGTCGCATGTGTGCGGGCTCAAAAGAGCACTATATGGGCTGAAACAAACACCTTGTGCTTGGTACACTCGGATCGACAACTATTTCACTGGACTTGGTTTCACCAAGAGTGAGGCGGATGCAAACCTGTACCAAATTGTGGTGGAGGGTAAGCTTTTAATCATTGTTCTTTATGTTGATGATTTAATACTAACGAGTGATGAGCAGTTGATACACTCATGCAAGGCAGATCTTGCAAAGGAGTTTGAGATGAAGGATTTGGGCCTCCTTCATTATTTCCTTGGATTGGAAATATGGCAGTGGGAAGGTGAACTGTTTGTGTCCCAAGGAAAGTATGCCCAGGAGATACTAGAGAAGTTTCACATGCAAGGCTGCAAGCCTATCGACACTCCTCTTCCAGGAAATTGGAAGAAAGAGGATGCTACATCGACAGATGTAGTGGATGCCACTGTTTATCAACAGTTGGTGGGTTCGCTTATGTATTTAGTCAATGCAAGACCAGACATATGCTATGCAGTGAACCAGCTTTCACAAGCGATGGTTAAGCCTACCAAGCTCTTTTGGAAGGCAGGCAAGCATGTCCTGAGATATCTCAGGGGCACATCTAAGTATGGTTTATGGTACAGACAGAAGGATGAGGTGAAGTTGCATGGCTTCACCGATGCAAATTGGGCAGGAAGCCCAATAGACAGAAATATCACATCAGGGGTGATTTTCAGTATTGGATCTACAACATTTTCTTGGTAGAGTAGGAAACAAATATCCATGGCACTCAGTTCAGTGGAAGCGGAATACATGGCAGCAAGTCAAGCTGCTTGTGAGGCTATCTGGATGAGGAAGATTCTAGTTGGTTTGCTCGGTTCACATTTAGATCCCACAGTGATATATTGTGATAATCATAGTTGCATTAAACTCTAGGTTAATGTTGTGTTTCATGATAGATCTAAACATATTGATATCTGGTATCACCATATCAGAGATTGTGTGCAGCGGAAGATCATGTTGCTTTAGTACATTCCTACGGAGGATCAGGATGCAGATATTCGGATGAAGGCGCTCACTAGGATCACATTCGAATACCATAAAGGCAGGATCGGGGTGAAGGATAATCCCTATCTTGTTGAGAGGGAGTGTTGACATTCAACAAGATTATGAGCTTAGTGAAAAGAGTCGCCTTCACTAAGTGGGCCCGCAGGCTATTTTTGGTGCAAGTCTATTTTTAAACTATGTCTATTTTTAGACATGATGATCATATTTCAGAAGTTGCAGGATGTTATTTGTGGATGGTTGATCAAGTTGGAAAAATAGATGAAAATCTATTTTTAGAATATTGGACGAAGTCTGTTTATAGATCGCTGATCTAAAAATAGATGCATGTCGATTATTATTAGATCTTAATAATAATCAAACTCTATACAACAACTTATTCCGTTGGAGCACTTTGTTTCAGTGCACAGATGTGGCACATTAGTGGACTGAGGGAATCACGCAATTCCTAAGGGTTTACTAGAGTTCATGCATGGAGGATTTAGTTAGAACTCAAGTGGCAGAGCTATGACAGAGTTGGAAGAGTATTTTATGGAGTTGTATTCAGTTTAACTCAGTTAGACTTAGTTGAGATAGTTGTATCTAGTCGAATTGAATGATACACTACTGAGAGTGGAGTGAATTAATTAGTTAATTAATTCACAAATAATAACTCATTAATCAACTGAACAATACAACAGCTAACTATAGTGCATGTCAGTTCCAATGGAGACCCAGTGGAGAGATAGGTGAAAGGATAATATGGAATATTTGTTGTGACTATAGTGATGCATTGATTGCATCAAACATACATTGGAGTTGCCAATGAGGATTGCGTAGTCAAGGCAAGGGTAATTCGAATTCATTCATAGCTATTCTTCAGCAGGGATTGCGCAGTGGAGGCATGCTAGCAGGGGGCAAAGATTGGTGCATGGATTTTCAGATTTTTCCTGATTAGTGTATGATGATTGTATTGTACTGAGAGCTTGATGTACTAAGCTTTGTATGAGATTGTCATATGATCTCCATGATACATAATATATGATAGTTGGGGTTTTCAGCTTCAGGATTTCCCGTTAAACAATTGTGTTATGTGCAATTGTTTTTATTTATGCTTTACATGTGTGTGCAATTAATTTTTCTGCAAAATATTAACAGTGGAATGATTATGTATTTTGCAAGAAGTTAAATGTTGTGAGATCAGGGGAATCTAGGACTTATGCATGCTTAATGTATATAATTTCTACATATGGAGCAAGAACAACCACAACAAGAGCATGGCTTGGAAGGGGAAGATGCAAGTACTGAAGCCCATAGTACCACAAATGTGAAAAGGAAGGGTAGGGAACCAACAAAATGTCTCTTTGGAAACACTACAGAGGCCTCTGCATTGCCTGAAATTCAATTTAATGAGAGGGGACAACCTGTTGATCCACAACCAAAGAAATTATCTTCCTTTTTAGGTGTCGTTGCAAGAGAGATTGTAGGCATCAAACACATGGAATGGAAACAAGTGCCTGAAGCACTTAAGAAAGACATGTGGAGTGCAATCAATGTGAGTATTAACCAAATTATTATTGGATATTTTTCTAAATTTCATTGGTGTTTGTGAATGTGTGTATGATAAGTTTAATTTCAAATAAGACTTTGTATCTAATAATGCATTGTTTATCTATTGTAGCGTACCTACCAAATAGATTTGTCAGTGGAGAAATGGTGTTATAAAGCAATATCTCAGTGCTTGAGAACTTACAGATATAATTTGTATAAAAATTATTACTTGAAATACAAGACAGATGAGGAGAGGATAACAAATGTTCCTATTAGAGTAAATGAAATTGATTGGATTGAATTTGTTAGAATATGATCTGACCCTAAATTCAAGGTAAAAATGAAAGACAAATCTACTTGTTATCATTAAATGATATTTAAATTTGAATCCTTGCATATAATCAATTTCAATCTAAGCATCCATTTTTTATTGAGTTGCAGGAGAAGGAAAAAGTCAATTAGGAAAATAGGGCATTAAAACAAGAGACCCACACTTCTGGCCATCGAGGTTACTATAGAGTTGAACATGACCTTGTAAGTTATAACCAAATCTATTTTTTGTTCACAATTACCAATTGCAAATATACTTATCTAGACCGTTGTAATTTTTGTGACTAGAATCAAACTTGCAATCAAAATGATGCGCCTGTAACTAGGGCTAATGTGTGGATGAAATGTCATACAAAGAAGGATGGCACTCCAATGTCATCATTTAGTGTAGAGAGAATAGTAAGTTCCCAACCTATTCTTGTATCTATTTAATTTTTTTCTTTTTTAAATACTAATGATGTTTCTTACTTGTATTTGTTGAATTGTTGTCATTGCTAGAAACAAATTGAATCGATACAAAATGATTCAGTGTCTCCTACATATGCAACAAAGGAATATTCCATTGCAATATTTTTGGGGCCTGAGAGGAGGGGTCGTGTACATGGGGTTGGCTATGGGGTTACTCCAACTGATTTTTTTGGAAAAGAGCATGCTTACAAGAGGAAATTACATAATACAGAAGAAAAATTGAAAGAAAAAGACAAGAAACTTGGAATATTGAGGGCAGTTGTTGAAGAATTAATGCAATGGAAAGCTACCATGGAGGCGGGAAAAGAAAATGGTTGAGTTAATCCAGAACCGACCAACAACGTAATAATTATGTGTAGGTTATTTAATAGTTTATATATGCCATCTTTGAAGATTGAAATTTTAAAAGCACAATGCCAATATGAACATGATTGTATTGTTGTAGATGTGTAATTAATGAAATATTATTTTTGTAGCTTAACCGTTCATCTTCTGATTTCATGGTATCGCATTCAAACTATTTATTTCTTAGTAGAGTTCGTTAAGTCCTAGTCAGTATTCACTAGAACAAACTCCATTGACTTCAGGACAACCTATTCATGACCCAATTGGTGAATCAATAACACAGGTGAGTTTTATACTTGTTTATTTTCTTGTTTAATATTATCTTTTTATCCTATGAAATCTTACAAGAATTTGTTTATTTGCAGGATCAACCGCAATTAAAAATGTTTACTTACATATTTTAATGGTGAAGTGAAGGTTGCAAAGGGTTACGTAAAAAACACTGAACCAAATTTTGTCATGCCCAATGCGGAAGAATTAGGAGAAGGATATTATTTTGTGTGCCCACAATCAATCTTGGTTAATCCTGATTGTAAAATTAATCTTAAACGTAGAAGTAATCGATGGGAGTATTTAGCAGATGCACTTAAAAATTTTATATGTTGGAAGAGCAGTGACATTGAATTGATTAATGATTGAGAGAGAACAATGACTTGGTAAATTACTATCCCAACCATTTAAGGATGTTGGTCACAGAATGTGATAGCTTACTTCTGATTGATATCATGGTTAAGATTTTGGATACATGATTACCATTATACTTCTTTAAGCTATATGCTTTTTACATCATATGTACTGCAATGTTCTTGCTACTATTTGGTTATTGTTTGTAAGATGGATATGTAAACCTTATCACGCTGGATATATATTGTCTTATCATTCTTTGTAAATGTTGTGTAAGGGTTGCAAACTTTGTGTGATTTCTACTGATAGCCAGAAACCTTTTCAATTAAGGCTTAAAAAACTATGAAACTATTTAAATTATCCATCCTGCACTTGCTAATGATAGATATTTGCATTTGAGAATAGGGGTAAGTTTCAAATTTCCCTAAAAATGATTTAGTTCAGTGGTCTTCTCATATGCCATAGTTTCCTCTTTGTATTTTGTGTAATATCATACTAGTATTTAACTTCTAAAATCTATACTAAATGAGGAACATGATTGAGGATCTGGTATATTCCTTGATTTCAGAGTGTCATTGCAATCCACACACTATAGTGTCTATAAGGCTCCTCTAATTGTTGGAATTTTCACACAAATGAAGAAAATTAGAATAGTAAGAAAATTACATATTTTCATAACACATATTTATAGTAAGAAAATTTTAGCAATTGTTATAACACATATTTATCAAGCATGATTTTGTTTTTATTTCTAAAATTGAAAGCTCTCTGTAAGTTCCATCCATGTTCGCTGTTTGTTTTATCTTTATGAGAAACAATCCTTTTTCTCAAGGATTTTTGGGCATGTAATCTTTAATTGTAAGCCAAAAATGGACAAGGAAAGCCGCAATGATGTTATCCCCCATGTATATTTCCTACCCTGGATATCAAATTCTCCATGTTCAGGTGCAAAAATGGCATTCCTCATGTTCCCATGAGACCATTTGATGTAAACCAGAATGATTGATTGGTCATTGACAAAAATACCTACAAGCTTTACATCTTACCTTACTATAACATGCAGCATCTGGATTTAGTGTGTGAAGATGTAGACCATCATGGTATGTTTCAAAAAGTGTCATGGTAATGTAACCATCCTTCTGCATGCCAATTTGTTCAGAGACATGTTCATACTCAATGCAACCTCTTCTGTCTTGAAATGAGAATTTCCTTTGCACAAGTTCAGTGAAAATCTCACAAAAGTATCAACTTCACATTTCAGGCATGCTCATTACCACACAGATGTTCATCACACCCTCCATGATGCATTTTTTTACGACAATATCTCCCAAGATAAGTGTTTTTTTCACAATACTCGATCTCAATTTTATCACACAAGGACTTTTGCAGCTTGGGAGAGAACACTTCATCCTTCAAATGTTGAGGTGACTTATAGTTATGAAGACCTTCATGTTCAACCTTCAAGAAACAAGATTTGGGGCATCTGGATGATTTTTCAAAGGAAGAACAGATCTCCATATATGTATGATTTTTCTTTTTGCAATCATGACCTGCCAAATTTCAAGAATCCTCCACTTGGTTTCTTTGGTGTAATTCGAGAGAGTAATATGTCCACTTTTCATCACAAACATAGTTACCCATACAAGATTGAAAAGAGGAATGGCCTTTCTCTTGAACATGACATCGCCAAAAACATATAGAACAATTACAACCACATACAGAGTCTCCCTGTTTCAGTTCTGTGAGGGCCAGAACCTTTCTCTTGGTTTATTTCAGTTATGTTGATGCCAACTCTTAGCTTAATTACTTGACCTTAAAACTATAACAACTATGTCATCAAACAAAACCTTTGTCAAGGTCTTGTCAATATATAGTTCTAGAATCACCTTTGAAAAATATGCCTCCCTTTTAGTCTAGGCTAATGGTGGAATTACCTTAGTGATCCATTAGTTGATTGACATCCCTATTAATGTGATACATATTGAACAGTTACAACCACATACAGAGTCTCCCTGTTTCATTTCTATGAGGGCCAGAACGACCTCTAGTTGCAATTTTTGTACACAAATTTTCCTAGATAATTCTGCATTGTTGCAGCAAAGCCACATTTCAATGTAATCTCACCATCTACTAGCCAATGCCCCACTAAACTGTCCTGAAATTAAAACTGCCAAAAATTACCATTTTTACCTTCTCTTTGTGTCAATTATCATTCAAGACAATGTTATCCTTAGAAGTACTGTAATAAGATCAACTATCATTTCATCTGTATTCAACCTAGTGTATTAATGTTATAACAAGTTATACATAACTGTCCTAGTTATACTGCTTAGTCATGATATGTTAAGTCAAAGTTATGACATCACATTAATATCTAAGTGTTAACTCACCATCCCATGTGTAACTATATCAAGTCAATAGGACACGTTACTATCAATGTCTAGCTGTTGCAATCTTAGGATATTCTTATACTAATGCTTCTACTAACCTGAGGTCAACATATCAATGCCCAAAACACTTGTGAATTCTAAATGCCAAAGGTCTATCTTAGTTTCCGGTATATGTGTAATTTCAATGTCAATGGAGGTTGAATGTATCAATGTTAAGACCAATACATCATGGAAATATGTCAATGTATCAAACTTCGTCAAATATGATATCTCAATTAAGTATACTCAAATTTCAAGGTCATATCAGTGTAGGGTAGACAGGTTCACTGTCTATTTGTACTAATGTCCACAAATTTGATGCACAAATCAATATTTTAGGGTCACATAAGGTAAGTGTTATGTCACTATGTTCTGGTTCATAACTGCAATGAGAGGTTTGTCAACAATATGTACAAAATATAATTCAAAGTCAGCGATTGGGTTACTACCCTTGCCTCTTGAATTTATTCAACCTATGCACAATGAGATTGCAGCGAGAATTACTATCATATGTTGACAACTGTAGGATCACTATGTTTTTTCACTGTAATGTGTATCATTGCGTCAATTCAGTGCATACATGAGGTATATTGTCAAATGGAAAGCACTCTAACCATTGACAAGGTAAATTCATATAGGGTTTTATTATGACAAGAACAACACCTAATCTTTATATGAAACAAAGTCATTTCACAACACCAAGTTAGAGATTATTTCAAACTTATGTTCACACCTTTCTCTTGGTTTATTTCAGTTCCGTTGATGCCAACTCTTAGCTTAATTACTTGACCTTAAAACTATAACAACTATGTAATCAAACAAAACCTTTGTCAAGGTCTTGTCAATATATAGTTCTAGAATCACCTTTGAAAAATATGCTCCCCTTTTAGTCTAGGCTAATGGTGGAATTACCTTACTGATCCTTTAGTTGATTGATATACCTATTAATGTGATACCTATTGAACAGTCACAACCACATACAGAGTCTCCCTGTTTCAGTTCTGTGAGGGCCAGAACTGCCTCTAGTTCCAATTTTTGCACACAAATTTTCCTAGATAATTCTGCAGTGTTGCAACAAAGCCACATTTCAACGTAATCTCACTGTCTACCAGCCAATGCCCCACTAAAATGTCCTGAAATTAGAACTCCCAAAAATTGCCATTTTTACCTCCTCTTTCTTTCAATTATCAAGAGACAATATTGTGCTTCAACAACTGATTGGTTGACTCTACAATCAAGTTGCAAATCTAGATAGCTTCATAATAAGTATATGAAAACTCCATATACTTTGCTTCAATGGAACTAAATGCAATTGTTTCTTGCTTCTTGTTGATTTAACAAAAATGATTTATAAAATGATAATAGTGATGTTTAAAATGAGCCTTATGATGGTCTACTTATACACATTGATTGTTCACGAGGTGTAGGGGTATGTTTATAACATCACTGCCCTTGAAAGATTTGTCTTGAAATCACAATAATTAGAATTTTCTTTAGTTAAGCACATTTTTGTGGTGCAATGAAGTTTATCAGATATCTATTTATACTTTGTAGAGGTTCAACATTGTTTGTCGTTTGAGTGTTGGTGAGGTTTCTTTGCATTTTTTGCATCATAGTCTAAAGCCTTTTGACTTGATTGTTTAACATGAAAGCTTTATGCTTATTGGAAATATATTTGAAATACCTGCATGATCAAGAAACTGTTATGGTTAATTAAATTACTAATTAGGTACTACAGAAAGAGGATGATGCTGAGAGGGCTTGTCTGGGTGACTCTGGGAGCAGCTCGGAGGTGGTCAGTCAAAGCTCTTCTAAGTTACAAATCTGAAGAGAAAAAACTAGTGATGTATATGTGGTTGCTCAACCTAGGCTGTATGGAAAATATTGGCAGAGATTGTTTACCTTTCCGTGTCTTCACGAAAGTAGGTTGTCTGGTCATAGAATAAGATCACTACATGTAGGTGATGGTTCTGTAGTAAGTTCTCAGCCTTATCTTCAAAATGGATAACCGAGAGGATCAGGTTCGAATATAGGATATAATTTGATGAATTTGGAGATTTAGAGTTAAATAAAATATTGTGGTGATGTTTGGATGGGTGCTAATTTGTAGGGTTTTCCATTTTTATAATTTTCTTTGTTGTGCTTTCTACCATGCTACCTAGTTGCTTTCCTGTTGCCCTGGAATTTTAACTTTTTCGATGTCTATCTCTCTATTATTTCTTGCCACATTTTAAATTTCATCCTTATTTGGTAGGTGTTTTCTTCAATATAGTGTGAATATTTTTCCATCACACAACTTCTGTGGCATTTGTCTATGCAAATAGCTGGTAAGGCCCATTCATCATGCTATTTGCTAAAATGAAATGATTATCGATGATCACCAACTAATGGCACCTACAAAGATTTACTCTAACAATTCTACAGTTTCCTTGTGCCAACAATTATATAACATTTTAACCTCATGAACTAGTCTCCTTTGTTCTCTTAGCTGATGCTATAAGCACTTATTGCTGTTGTCAAAAATTTTACTCTCTAGTCCCATTTAGTTATTTCAATTATTTGTGGACATTGATCTATTTTCATTTCATTTCTTCAATTTTTCTGACTGTTATGTGTTACCTTTGGCCAGTGGCTTCTTTCTTACCTATGCTTTTTCTGCATAAGCATTCCAGCTAGCCAGAGCAGCAGGGGTAGAAGGAGCCACGCAGCGCAGCGAGAGCCCAACAGGGGTAGCGTAGAGGCAGCAGGAGCCATGCAAGGCTGACACGGGCCCAATCAAGGCAATGCAGGGGTAGTGTAAGCCCTTCAGGTGTGATGCAGACCCTTACTGAGCAGCGCAGAGGCCGATGCAGGCCAGTCAGGCTGACATAGAGGGATTCAGAGCAGCGTATTACTGCCGTTTTTATTTCTCTATTGGGTGAACCAATTTTGGTGCCTAGGATTGTTGTACTTAGATTCTACATAATAATGAAAACCCTCTAGAGCTAGTTGCACCAGTTTTCCCGCATTGGGTTTTTTTCGGGGACAATTGTGCAGAAAATCCGTGTGTCACTTTGTCTATGACCATGTTATTTAATATTTGATCTCTATGTGTAGGTTGCTAGTTGTATTTACTATTTAATTCTCTAATTTATTAAATATTTCAGAAAAGTAAATCAAGATACTGCAGTAGGGTTTCTTATATTAAGAAATTTTCACATTCCCTAGGTCTAGCCCCATTAGGTCACCTAGGGCAACAATTTCCCAGGAATCTAGCTAGAGGATTATTTTTTTTTAATTCAAATTTTTTATTTTAAATTTAATTTTTTTTTTTAATTTTTTTTTAAATTTAATATTTTAGATTAATTATTTTTTAAAATTTAAAATTTATTTATTAAATTTTAATTTATTTTTTTTTTAATCTTTTAGTTTATTTATTTTTTCATTTTTAAAATTTATAAATTGTTTCATTTATAAAAAAAACAGTAAATTTATGGATATTTGTTTTTTAATTATTTGCACGTGGTTTTTTTCATTTTTTTTGTTTTTTAATGATAGTTTTTTTTATTTTAATTCTTCCATTTTAATTTTTTTTTTTCAATTTTAAATTTTTTTTTTAATTTGTTTTTTTTGTTAATTTTAAAATTTGTATTTTTTTTTCTTATTATTATTATTTTTTTAATTTAAAATTTTTAAATTTAATTTTTTCTTTTTTGTATTTTATTTTTTTTATCTAAATTTCAATTTTGTAATTTAAATTATTTTTAAATTTTCTATTTAATTTTTTTTTAATTATATGGTTTTTTTTTAATAACTTAGAAAAAAATGTTTTTGATGTTTTTTTGTTTAATTTTTTTGGTTAATTTTTGTTTTTTTCTTTAAATTATGTGTTTTTTTTCAAATTTTGTCATTTCTTTTGATATAATTCTCGAATATTTTTGTTTTTGTTTTTGTTTTTTTGTTTTTTTGTTTTTTTGTTTTTTGTTTTTTTTCTTTTTTTCTTTTTTTTTACGAGTTAATTTTGTTTTTTTTTTACATTTTTATTGGTTTTTTTTATTGTTTTTATATATATATTTTTATCTAAGTTTTTTGTTTTATTACCAACATGAAATCACCACTCTAAAAAAAAAGGTTGATGCTGCATCAATACGTTTCAAAATTAGCATGAAAATCACCGCTCTAAAAAAAAAGTTGATGCTGCATCAATACGTTTCAAAATTAGCATGAAAATCACTAACATTTTAAAACAAATATTCATACTTCATAAATAAAAATATTAGTGTCGAAAATGTGCTAAAAAAAAAAAGGGTGATTCTGCATCACCACTTTTCAAAATCGGGTGCTTTTTATGCTACTAAAAAAAAGTAGGTAATAGTGCGGTTACCTATTTCATCGTGTGATGTTATTACTTCATGTATATGTTCCCCAACGGCATGTGAATGTTGTCTTATCTTGATCTTCTAATGCTATTTTTATCTGATTATATCCACTAAATCCATCCAGAAAGGAGAAAAATTTCTTTCTTGTTAATGAATCTAACACTTGATCAATAAATGGTAAAGGAAAAATGATCTTTTAATGTAGTTTTGTTAAGCTCATGATAATCAACACAAATTCTCCACTTCCCATTTTTCTTAGGTACCACAACTAATGGTGAAACCCATTGACTATCGAAAATAGGATAGATAAATCCGACCTATAATAGTTTCTGTAATTCCTCTTTCACTATTTCTTTCACCATGGGATTCATTCGTATTTTTTAGTTGCCTAACAAGCTTGATTTCATTATCAATATAAATGTGATGTATGCATGTTTTTGGATGAATCCAAGCATGTATTTATAATCCCAAGAAAATTCTTTTGAATATTTTTGAAATAATGTTATTACCTTTTCCTCTTGTGACGATTGTAAATTGTTACCAATATTCAAATGTCTTTGAGTAATAATTTCAATGATTTTGCTGTTTGAATTGGTAATTGAATTTACATGAAAAATTCTTTCAAATGTCTTTTGCAGTGATTGTATTGTAAAATTTTCCTGAAAACATTCATTTATAATATAAATATCAGCTTCATATTGGGTCACCCTAAGCTGCTCTGAAAGATTTGGTTCTGAGATGAATAGATCTAATAAGTCCTCATTTTCTTCCTCCTCTCTAAAAATATAAACTTGATTAAGACTAAGAACATGTTTATATATTTGTTCTACATGTTCTTCAAGTAATGAATATATAGAAGGAGATTGAGCAGGAGGATATAATGTGACATGCTTCGGTTCATCTCCATGTGAAATAATCATGCTTCGTGATCTGCATCCAATGTAAGCATCTATAGTGGCCAACTAGGGTCCTCCTAAAATTAAGGGATGCCCTCCCAAGTTTGTTTTTGGCTGCAAAATAAAAAATTCTATAGGATATTCCCAAGAATCAAGTGAGACAACAATATCCTCTAATATACCTTCTGGAACAACTTTGGATATTTCTGCAAGTTCTAAAACTATAGTAGTAGGTCTAACGTTGTTCAGATTCAATTGTTTCATAGTCTCTGTTGTCATAACAATGATAGCTGCTCCCAAATCTATTAAAGTGTTTGGTAATGAAAATTTGTTAATTGAAATAGTAACCATAGGAATTCCTGGATCAACATATTTTTCAATAGTTGCATTCTTAGACATGAGAGACGAAAGACTTCCAATTACCTGGATTGTTGGTGGATCCTTCTTTCTTCTACCAGATTTCTTTATGCATAATTCCTTTATTGTTTTTGTGTATTTTGGAATGTCTTTAATTTCCTACAATAAAGAAATTTTAACATATGTGTTTTTTAATTCATCCATAATACTAAATTCAGGGAGAGATATTGGAATGTTCTGTAGTATAAGTCTCTCTAGATATGGTGGAGTTTGTTTCATGGTAGCTTTACCTTTCTGAATTTGTTTTTCTAGTTGAGGTTGTTCATTTTGTTCTTCTTATTTTGTTTTCTCTTCAATTATTGGAGGAGAACCTTTTTGGAGTACCTTCCTAGACCTTATATGAACACCCTCTATAGTAAGAATTGAATATGTAAGATAATATGTTGTCTCTTCCACATGATATGCTGGTCTATCCACCTTATTGCTTTGATTAGCTACTGGCTGAGCTGGTAATTGTGTTGGTCTAGGAGGTTGTTCGTTAGTTGGCAGCTGAAGTTGCTGCGATTGAGTTAGCATTGGTGGATTTAGATATGGCATGGGTTGTTGTTGTTGGAATTGTTGATATTGAGGAAATGACTATGGAGGATATGGTTGTTGATATTGATACTGTTAGTTATACATTTGTTGTGGCGGTTGGTTTCCATAACCATATTCCCTCCAACCTTGTGAAGGTTGGTTTTGATATTGTTGTGTTGGCCATGCCTGCCATGGCATTGGTGTATTCCATGTATTTTGAGGATATTGAAAGTTTTGTTGAGGGAACTGTTGAGGCATTCTTAGCTACCAAGATCTTCTTGGTGCCATATAGTAGAGGGAATCTACTCTTTGTACTTCTTCCCCTTGCAATTCTTTTAACTTTGTACATTTCTCTATTGTATGATTTTTTGTGCATACTCCACATACTTGTATAGTTTGCAAAGTACATTATTTGAGTGGATGTTTTTGTCTACACTTTGGACAGAAAATTTCTAAGGCTTCATCTTGCTCTTCTTTTCTCTTCTTAGCTTTTAAAACATCAACTTGTGTACCCAAAGTTCTTAAGAGATTTGTTTTAAAATTCTCTAACAAGCTTCCTATCTCTGCTCTTGTAACTGCACTTGCTGCAGATTTGGAAGCTTTTTATGAAATATCTATTTTCCCACTCTTAACTCTCCCTCTAGAGTATTTTTGACATAATTCAAAAATTTCTTCAAATGGTAAATTATAAATATCTCCTTTTCCCATTACATTAATAATATCTAAATACTCATCTCTAATATCCTTTAGAAAAATAGTGCGGATAGTATTTGGACTAAGAGAATGATGTTTGGATTTTTGCAAATTATACAAGAATCTTTCCAAATATTCTTCCAAACTTTCATCTTCCTATTGGGACATTCTGAAAATGTCTTCTTTCGAATCTCTAGCCCTACAGTAAGCTTGATACTTTTTAAGAAATATTTTCTTCATGTTTTCCCAAGAAGCTATAGTGTGTTCTTCTAATCCCATAAACCATTTTAAGGCTGCAACTTTTAAAGTAGCACAAAAAAGTTGAATTTTTTGTGTATCATCAGTATATCCATGTTTTCATCACAAGATATCAAACTCAAACATAAATGCATCAAGATCTTCTGTTGACATTCCATAGAAATCTGGCAATACAAATGGTGGAATATTTTTCATTTTTATTTCTTCTCTGAGTATTGCTCTTGCATCTAAAATAGGAAATCCAAAAGCATTATCTTTATCATTATTATCTTCTTCTTCATTTTCTTGTGTTTTTTGGTTTTATCTTCTTGCTTCTTCTCCTATCTTTTGAAGTGCTTCTATTCTTCTATCTTCTTCATCCTTTCTTTCCACTTCAATTCTTCTTTCTTCTTCTCTTTGTCTTCTCCATTCCCTTTGTTGTCTTTCATATTATAGTCTTTGTTCAGGATTCATGTTTATTCTAGTTGATCCTTCTCCCTCTTCAGCCATTTCTTGTTTAGAGATTTGTAGTGTTTCAATAGGTTGATTTTGTACTACTACAATTTTCTCAAGGACAGGTTGTTCTAGTTGTTCGACAGTTTGTTTTGGTGTTTCTTTTTGTTTCCAAACAGAAGGAGGTTCTTTAGGTGATTTCTTTTTCTTTACCTCATAAGCTAACAAAATTTTTCTTTCAAATAAAGTTAATCTCTGTCCTGATCTCTATTTCTCCTCTAACTCTTCTATATTAGGTTTTCTAGAAATTGGTGTTATTAATCCTATGGATGAATGTGTTGTTGGGGGTTTTTGTTTCACAAATCTACCTTTTTGATCTCTATCTCTAGGCATATGAAAACAATACTTTTGAAATAAAAACTATGTTTTTGTTGTTTTTGGTGATTTTTATGTTTTTTTTGTGTTTTAATATTTTTTGCTTCCTATTTTGACCGATTTGGAAATATGCTTCCTCGGAAACAGCGCCAAAATGTTGGGTCAATTTACTATTGAAAATTAACGCAAGTATTTAATATCAATCCGAGTTGGTGAACTTAGAAGCATCCCCAAAGTATATTGGTTTCAATCACAGTCAAATTTAGAAGATGAACAATGGATGGTGAGTGAAATGCATATTACAAATATAAGAATTAACTTAATTGACTTCTAAACAATGAATTAAGATATATGGAATAATAATCAAGAGGCTCTAATCTTAGAGGTCATGGTTGTCCTTAATTACCAATTGCATACATCGTTAATACCATTGTGAAAACATGAAAGAGGGAAATCTAATACTAAACAATAGGTTAAGATACATGGAATAATAATCAAGAGGCTCTAATATTAGAGATCCTGGTTGTCCTTAATTACTGATTGCATACATCATTAACACTATTGTGAAATCATGGAAGAAGGAAATTTAACTAAACAATCAATTAAGATATATGGAATAATAATCAAGAGGCTCTAATCTTAGAGGTCCTGGTTGTCCTTAATTACTGATTACATACATCATTAATGTCATTGAGAAAACATGAAAGTAGGAAATATAATTAAACAATAGGTTAAGATACATGGAATAATAATTAAGAGGCTCTAATCTTAGAGGTCCTGGTTGTCCTTAATTACTGATTACATACATCATTAACACTATTGCGAAATCATGAAAGCAAGAAATAAATCTAAGAAAATCAATTACAGCTATGAAAACTACGAAGTGTACTTAGCTCGGTGTGGGGGCCCTTCCACCCTTGCCTTGCACATTGAAATTAAAATCAGCTACTCAAGACTTCAAGTAATAAATCAACATGTAGCAGCATCAAAATATGGTAGAATAGATCCTCTATTATGTCTTCAAGTCTCCAAGATAATAATAATAATAAGTCATACAAGTTCCAATTTCAAAGCCTTCAAAATGTGAGGCTTAAATAGATGAAATGTTTAACAAACTGATCTAAAATATCTCAAGAAATCATAAATATCCCTATCCTATCATATCAAGTCGAATTGATCTACCATATCCATCATAATCTGGAAAAATCCCATAAAATAAGAGTGTAGACCTAGTTTCTAGGGATCCTCCATAAAGACTAGTCATGTTTGACCGCCTTTGATTGAGCGTATTAAAGCTCAATCTGGCTGTACCAACATGTGTACTGTTACTCCTAGTTCCCGAGCTTTCTAGAAACATATCTAGCTCGAGCCCAAGTGTCCTGCACATATGCAAATCATCATGCTATTACGGGAATTTTTGTTGCTGTCCAAAATTGCACTTAATTTTCAATTTTCACAAAACATCTAATAATTGAAAAACATAAATTAAATACCTTATTATGCATCTTTGGGTCTATGTGAGGTGAATATGATGGTAAATGGATAGATAATGTAGCAAAATAAAATTTATTTCTTAAGCAAAAAGAGATCAAAACAAGGCCCAACAATATATATATATATTTCAAAACTTAATAATTAACATTCCACATTTAAATTAAATAACCCATAGTTCATTCCATATAATATGGTTTGTTTAAACATTAGTATTAAAAACCTAAATCCATATTTAATAGGTGGCCTACAAACCTTATGTAATGGGTTTATATGTAATATGGTGAAATTACAAATTATATAGTGGAGGTAATGTATTAATGGTGGAACGCTCATATACAATTGTGGGTTGTGTATTAAAGTTCAAATGCTCATATTCAAAGGTTTCATGATATAGCGTATGGTGACAAAAAACAAGGAAGGAGGTCGAGGTCCAGGTTTAAACCTATGAACTCCCTCACACTAAAAAGCACCTCCACCGTTGAGCCAAGCTCGGTTCCATTGGAAGTCAATGCAATGCTATAATATTCCCAATTAGCCATGAGCTAGTTGAAATATTAATTTTTTCTTTTGCTTTTTGTTTAATGAATAAGAGGACAATGGAGATCCACAATTCTCCTTAATAATGAATAAATCAATGCCAAATGTGAAAGAGATAAATCTTGGTAGCTTAATTGAGCACCCTTAAGTGTGAAAAGGGGTCGGAACACCTTGACTAGGTCAACCTTGACCAAATCAACAGCGCTGTCATGGAGAAGTGGTGATCAATGAAAGACAGCGCAGTTTTAGATGGATATGCTTTGTGTGAAAGTAGTGCTATTATTGGATGGGGCTTAGGGTTTTCAAGCTCATATATTATTTAAGGAAGAGGATGGCAACCATAATTATGTATGTTGATGTATATGACATTTCTAAATATATGGTCTATTTAGACATATTTCTTTATCTTATTGTTTAGCTGAGATAGAGTGATGTTTAGCACAGGGTGTTCCTGATCGGGAATCCCACCTCTTCCATTGAGAAGATCTTGGAGGAGTCTTGTACTACATTTTCCACTATCAGGCTTGATACCAAGCTTCTTCTTTCATCTACAATGCAGATCTTGTTGAGGGTTTGGTTGTTTTGTAGGTTGCAGCAAGTGGAGACTAGATCTAGCTCATTTCATTGCTCATTTTCAGTGGATGAGGCTTCCTTTCCATTGGGACGATAGTAAGGAAGGCCCTTATGCATATTTTCAGATCTTGGCGTCAGGCCAACTATTTATTTATCCCTACAATGCAGTTTACTTCCAGATCTACGTTATTTCTGTAGGAGGAATTGCAGGGTGGATTGGCACACCATTTGGAGAGTTGGTTTTCTATGAAATGGATCTACCTTTCATTTGAGGATCTATTGGAGGAGGTTATTCTATTGATCATATCATATCAGCCACACTTTCTAGATCTATATTTTGCAGTGGGTCTTCAACCCTAGGGCCTAGATCACCATCTTGTACATGGTGTTTTGCTGAAAACCCTTAAGGGGTTCTTCAAAGGAGGTTGTATAGTGCTCAGATTTGTAATAGATATATATTTTGAGGCACATATCAGCCCTAGATCTAATGTATAATCATTTGTTGTAGCATAGCTTTAAAAATAGTGTTGTAAGTGTCTTCCAGCTTTATATATAGTGGCAACACCTCATTTTGGAGGGATTTTGTCCATGCTTGTACTTTCTTATTGTGTGTATTATGGCCCATTATTCATGTATATTTTGTTGCTGTTATAACATATGAAAGGTCTCCATATTGGCCTCTTTCTTTTAAATGATGATTTACACTATTCTTCCAGAATTTTGCACTATATTCCTGCTTTTCCCATTTGGGAATATTACAGTGGTATCATAGCATAATCTTGGCACAGCCTGGGCATCTTGAAAAGCCAATATGTCATATGAATAAGGAAAGCCTCTTACTGATAGAAAGAAGAGGTATCAAAGAAGAAGACACCGGAAGTTTGATTATACAAATGACAAAGAAGAAAAGGGTAAAACATCTTTATCTAGAGGTGAAGATGAAGAGAAGGAGTTCCCTAAGTTCCTTCTTAGAGCCATGCAAGACATTGCTAGAGATATCAAAAAGATGAGAATGGATATATTCAAGTAATCCCCTAAAGGATTTCATCATGGTGAGGGCTCTGGCATGTCTCATCACTGGAATGATAAACTAGTGCAACAACCACAAGTTTCCCGACGCTCTACTATGCCTACATTCTTGGTTGTGGGAAATGAAGGGTTTCAAGAGAAATAATCCCTTGAAGACTATTTTATGGAGTATGAGCCTCAAACTCAGAGATTCAAGGACAAATTGAGTTTTCAAGAACTTTTTCAAATCAAGGACAATAGAAGACCAAGGCATCACAATAGAAGTGGTGGATTCATTCAGAATCATGATCTACACCGCACTATGGACAGATTTTTCTTACCCAACTTTGATGGGTCATCCAAGTGCACTGCCAAATCATGGGTAGAGGAGCTTGACATCTACTTCAAGTTGAACAAAGTTCCAGAAATGGAGGCCATTAAGATAGCAGCGTTGCACCTTGAGGGTGAAGCACATGACTGGTGGTTCCATGGCTTGTATACATTGGGTCATGCCAATGTGACTACATATTCAGAGTTCACTAGGAGGCTAGTGGAAAGATTTGATAGAAGAGATCGTGAAGCACCATTCATGGGGCTTGCAAAACTGAAACAATCAGGTAATCCAAAAACTTACATTTCTAATTTCTTAATACTTTTTGTTATGGTTCCTGATTTATCTACAACAAGAAGGGTGTATATGTTAATTGATGGGTTAGATGAACCTATTTATGGGTTGGTTAAGTCTACCAATCCCACTACCCTACAAGATTCCATTGAAAGGGCTATATATCTTCAAGATTCCTTGCCATAAGCAAAGGCAACTTTTCACCACAAGCCCTCTTTTCCATCAAAGGGAAAAGAAGAGAAGGCTCCTCCTTCAAAGGAGAGCCAATATAAAAAACCTCTTGATGATGATGTCTGAAGAGATTTGAGGAGGAGGAATATTTTATTCACATGCCAAGAATCTTGGCACCCAGACATAGATGTGCAACAAGAAAGGCACACTACGTAGAGGTCTTCTCAGATGATGAGGAGGAAGAGAGGGGTCACAGCGCTGGAATAGCAGGAGATGATCCACCACCACCTCGAGGTGATTATGGGGCCATTGCTCCAATTAGAGGCACTCTTGCATCATTAAGAGTGGTACCCAACTATCATAAAACTTCCACACAAGAAACAAAGTTGAATTTGCGTAGTGGAAGCAGGGATATGATGATCCCATCTATTATGCACATGAGGATGGTCCATGAGACATCACTATCTTGTGGTAAACCACCTGGGAGATGACCTGATCCAGATTTGGTGAGAGATGTCTCACATCATGATGCACCATTCATAGATGTGGAAGGAATGGGAGCATTAGAAGACCATGATACAACGTTGAGATTTTTGGGTAGACTCAAGGAGGAGGGAGACATTCTCCCAACATCATCATTACCCACTCTCATTTCAGATTCTGCACTGTGGGAGGAGAAGCATGGAAGGAATGACCTTCCAACATGTACCTTTGGCATGGGAGATGTCAAGGAGGATAGAAACCATATGAAATATGTTCTTTGTGATAGATCATCAGCGTTGTCACTATGGGAGATTGATCCATATTTAAAATCCCAACTACTGGTGGATTATTCCAAGGATCTTTTCACATGCATGATACTTGATGACCAGCTACATGAAGAGGGCTATTCAGTCCAAGAAGGAGTCATCTACTATCGTGGTAGGATCTTCTTATCTATAGCCTCCAAGCTCAAGGATAAGTTGCTACAAAGGGCTTATGAAGAGTTATTTTTCAGCCATACTTATTCCATGAAGGCCTACAACACTATCATGGAGAGCTACACTTGGGAAGGCTTTGAAGAGGATATCAGCATTTTCAAATATGCATGAACTAGGTGGATTTGGGAGAGAGACATGACTCTATCAAGGAGTTAATTCAGCCACCTCTTTCCTCTTTTGGAATGAGAGGAGATATATCTATGCACCACTCCATTTGTATGAGGATAATTTTTGGTAAAAAACATGCTTATGTACCTAATGTTTCATTTGATGATCATTTGAATTCTTTTACCATGTATATGCAGGCCATAGCTCCAAGGAGGAGAATTATTCCATATAAAATTCATGGCCAACTTTAGGCCATAAACATTTATGAACATGGCCACTCCCTTAGAGGACAAAGGGAGATTTTGTATCATTGTGGGTGCACTCCAAAGGCACCAAATATATCTCACACTTTCAGCCATGGTGAGATGACTTGGGCAGCAAGTAAGTGGAAGGGAAACCACTTACCACATCATTATCTAATCTATTCAGGAGACATACTGCGCTCGTTCCACATGCGGGACTATGAACCACCTCCATTTATACAAATTTATGTTTGCATGTACTTAGTTTTGATCCCATACATTGATGATGTACTTATACTTTTTATGGGAATGTTTGGAGGGAGGATGGGAGGAATGTATGTGCCTTATGGGAGAGAGATTCTCCATCTTCATTATGCTACATGTTTCAGGGAGAACATTGGGAAAACCATTTTTGTTTCATTTGAACTATTGTCTCCTTATGGGATGGATTATTTGCATCTCATGAGAACTTTGGAGGAGAAATTCATGGAAGGATGGATTGGTGAACACTTAGCTTATGAGGGAAGCTTATCACATGTTGGTGTCACCAATGGAGGAGGATAAGAGTTGTAGCACTCACCTTGTCAGTTGCTTGAGGACAAGCAACATTTGGGAAGGGAGGACTGTAATATTCCCAATTAACCATGAGCTATTTGGAATATTAACTTTTTCTTTTGCTTTCTGCTTAATGAATAAGAGGACAATGGAGATCCATAATAATGAATAAATCAATGCCAAATGTGATAGAGATAAATCTTGGTAGCTTAATTAAGCACCCTTAAGTTTGAAAAGGGGTTGGAACACCTTGACTGGGTCAACCTTGACCAAATCAACAACGTTTTCATGGAGGAGTGGTCATCAATGAAAGACAACGCAGTTTTAGATGGAGATGCTTTGTGTGAAAGTAGTGCTATTATTGGATGGGGCTTAGGGTTTGCAAGCTCATATATTATTTAAGGAAGAGGATGGCAAACATAATTATGTATATTGATGTATATGATATTTCTGAATATATGGTTTGTTTAGACATATATCTTTCTCTTGCTATTTAGCTGAGATAGAGTGTTGTTTAGCACAGGGTGTTTCTGATCGGGAATCCCACCTCTTCCATTGAGAAGCTCTTGGAGGAGACTTGTACTACATTGTCCACTATAAAGCATAAGGCCAAGATTTTTCTTTCATCTACAGCGTAGATCCTATTGAGGGTTTGGTTGTTTTGAAGGTTGCAGCAAATGGAAACTAGATCTCGGTCATTTCATTGCTCATTTTTCAGTGGAAAAGGCTTCCTTTCCATTGGGAGGACAGTAAGGAAGGCCCTTGTGTATATTTTCAGATCTTGGCATCAGGCCAACTATTTATTTATCCCTACAGCGCAGTTTACTTCTAGATCTGCGTTATTTCTATAGGAGGAGTTGCAGGGCGGATTGGCATACCATTTGGAGAGTTGGTTTTCTAGTGAAAGGGATCTGCCTTTCATTTAGAGGATCTATTGGAGGAGGCTATTCTATTGATCATATCAGATCAGCCACACTTTCCAGATCTATATTTTGCAGTGGATCTTCAGCCCTGGGGCCTAGATCCCCATCTTGTACATGGTGTTTTGCTGAAAACCCTTGAGGGGTTCTTCAAAGGAGGTTGTATAGTGCTCAAATCTCTAATAGATCTATCTTTTGAGGCACATATCAACCCTAGATCTAATGTATAATCATTTTTTGTAGTAGAGATTTAAAAATAGCACTGTAAGTGTCTTCTAGCTTTATATACAATAGCATCACCTCATTTTGGAGGGATTTTGTCCATTGGAGGCTTGTACTTTCTTATTGTGTATCTTATGGCCCATTACTCATGTATATTTTGATACTGTTATAACATATGAAAGGTCTCCATATTGGCCTCTTTCTTTTAAATGATGATTTACACTATTGTTCCAGAATTTTGCACTATATTCCTTCTTTTCCAATTTGGGAATATTACAAGCGCATTTATACTTAATCTCTATACAGTTCACCAATGGGCAAAGGAGGGGGCCAACCCCCTCGTAATATGACCATACCTCATAACCGTGTGGAGTACTAATGCGTTAAACGCGCTTAGCGCTAAGACCAAAATTAAAACACACTTAAATTTAATATAATGACGCGTATAATCTGGCAGAAAATTTGGCAGACAACTCCAGATTTAGTCGAAGTTAACTCCAATTTTCCAGATTTGGACGAGAAATTGGGGGAAACTTTAATGTGGGCTATATTGGTAAGTTTTAGACCAATTTTTGTTCAAGGATAGTCATTCTTAGAATATCGGCATGCTTTGAATCCATTGGAATGGGTTACAGAGGCAATGGAGCTCATCTACAGGTGTTTTTGGCATGTTGAATAATTTTGAAGCCTAGGGCCACCAGGAGGGAAGGCCATGCCCAGATCAGCTGAAGGTTGTTTTAAGTGAATTAATAGTAAATTTTTGATATATTTGATGCTTTGAACATAGTGGTACAGTTTATAGAGGCGTTGGAGCACATCTGAAGGTGATTTTGTCATTTTGGAGATTGAACAAGCCCATGGCCACAGGTGTTGGACGTCAAGCCTAGAAGAACTGTGAACCAAATTCAGAGATTGGATAGTCATTTTTGGGGTTTTCATGTCTTCTAAAGCCAATGGAATAGTTAGAAAATCCATTGGAATAGCATAGGTGCTTATAATCATACTTTTGACCCATAATCCCAAGAGGGTCTAGCTAGTTAAAGCAGGTCCATGGAGATGTAACCCAAGAAGGGTGAACTCCATCATCATCTATTGTGTTATGTGATTGTTGTGAGTCATTTTACTACATTTCATTTTTTGTATGTGAGCTTTAAATTATAATTAACTCATAATTTGATCTTTAAAAAAACAGGAAACTACACACATAAAACCCCTTCACAAATGGTTAACATGAGTCAATCCTTAAACACGTTTTAATACTGATGAGGGAGCTTGCTTAGCAATAAAAATTTTGCCCATATTCAGATCAAGTTTGTATCAGAGAAATTTTTTATCTCATTTCAGCCAAGGGTAACTAAGTCTTCTATAGCGATTGGTTTTTGAATTTGTGCAAGGAGAATTTAACATTTTGCCAAGTTTATGTGGGAAGGAAAAGAAGTCAATATTGAGAACTGAGTTCTCAAAATGTAGAAAATAAGCTTTGTATGCATTCCATGTGTGATGGCAGCTTCATTAATTTATGCCCAATTAAACAATAATTATGTGCAGTAAAGAGGTAGATAGAACATCAAAACACAAAACTATATAAACACCAGGATTTTTAGTTGGAAACCAAATGTGGGAGAAAACCACCATTGTTGTCGTCCCTATATTCTTCTTTTATTAAAAAAATTCTTCTTACAATCTTGTACTGGCGTAGACTCTAACCAGCACACATGCTCCTACCTGTAGAAGGCTGCAACCTTCTCTTGTTTTCCGGGTCCTATTGGAAGGGAGCTACAACCCCCTTTCTGAAGACTGTTATCCAACTCTTTGTGGATCACTTTTCAGAATGTTTCAAACTCGATCCACTTCCAAAAATTTCGAAATCAACTAAATCATCAAATCAATCACTAAATCTTAATCAACTATAGCAACCATTACAACTAGATCAAACCAAATCAGGACATATCATATCAATGCATAGTTACTCATCAATATACCAAGCCAAACATTTTTACTCATTAAAGAAACCATATATTTCCACTGCAAATCCTGATAAAGTATACATTAGATTGTATACGCTATTGTTCTAAATAAAGCCCGCATATGTACACACTTCAACTTAAGAAGACCCGCATACAAATCTCAAGATATTGAATGACTAAGTCTGAATCACTGTCACACTAAATGAATCATTGAAATACATACTAAATCCATATCCAAATATAGATCACCACACAGTAGCATCATCATTAGTCAACATATCATTCCATAAAAAATTAATCCCAACTAGTACTGTCAAACACAAATTATTATGAGAGAGACATCATCGAAAAAAAACAACAATCATAACATAACTAATCAAACATCATTAACAGTTCATACTACAAAACCCTAGAAAGCATACACGATTCTTATATATTTCATCTGTGTATGTATGCTCTTCCCATGTTTGACACATGCGTACATATTATGAACTTTTTCCGAATGTATATGTGACTACCGAGAAGTCAATCCTTGTATGTACACGACCTTTCTGAAGCAAACCTGCATACAGATCTGTAATCACTGAATCATGTCTTCGTTGCAACCATAAAACATACTTCACAACCCTTATTATCACATGTTCATGTAAGAATATCATTACGATCATGGATCTATCATAGTTAGTCACAATCATAAAACACCAAGCAAGCATGTTCATTAGTCTTTACAATGCTATCAAATCTGAACCTCCTCCATGCTCCTTGATGAACACATGTTTCACATCAAATCATTCATCAATAACCCATAACTTGCACACTTAACACTTTGATCTCCCTCTCCTTATATAGCTTAGGCCTCATCCATTACCTTAGGCCAATCCCTTAGTAATGCTGATGGTATTCTTTTATAAGATCAAATATACATTGTCGCTCTCATTATTATAGGCCAATACCATGATAAAGACCCCTGATATTGATAATACCATGGTGCGGAAACTATATGCGACTTTTCTTCACCATACCCACGTATGTACATGTCCTTTTTTCACAGGACCAGAATATATTTTCCCAAACTTCACCTTTATCATTCCTTTGTCTTTGAACTAATATTCCTTTTTCCATTATCTCTATCACATCTGAACTAGCCTATATACTCATCTTGCTACCATCATGTTTACATCTTTATCAAGTAGGTTTCCATCAAAGACAACACATTAGTTATAATGCAAACAATCTCCCCCTTTGGAATTGATGGAAACCACTTTGGTGTTTTTTTTGGTTACCACCGCCTATAGATACATCTAGAAACATAAAACCTATAGATACATATGGAAACATAGAACACCAATTTACTCTCCCCCTTTGACATAAAGGGAAAAAGGATGACCAATGACGAAAGAAGACTTCTCTCCCCCTGTGTAGAGAGAATCATTGTAGGGATGATATTTTTATGATCGGAATATGGGAAAACTTGTTATTGCTATGAAAAATCCCTCATCAGTATTAAAATGTGTTTAAGGAACGGCTCATGTTAACCATTTGTGAAGGGGTTTTATGTGTGTAGTTTCATGTGTTTTTAAGGATCAAATTATGAGATAATTAACAATTAAAAACTCATATACAAAAAAATAAATGTAGTAAAATAACTCACAACAATCACATAACACAATAGATGATGATGAAGTTCACCCCTCCTGGGCTACATCTCCATGAACCTGCTTTAACTAGACAGGCCCTCTTGGGATTATGAGTCAAAACTCTGATTACAAGAATATGTGATGCTCCAATGGATTTTCTTATTATTTCATTGGCTTCATAAGACATGAAAACCCCAAAAATGACTCTCCAATCTCTAAATTTGGTTCACAGCTCCTCTAGGCTTGACCTCCAACACTGGTGGCCATGGGCTTGTTTAATCTCCAAAGTGACAAAAGCACCTTCAGATGGTCTCCAACGCCTCTATAAATTGTACCAATGTGTTTTGAGCATAAAATACATAAAAAATTGACTATTCATTCACTGAAAACGACCTTCCACTGATCTGGACATGGCCTTCCCTCTTGGTGGCCCTAAGCTTCAAAATTATTCAATGTGCCAAAAACATTTGTAGATGAGCTTCGTTGCCTCTATAATCTATTCCAATGGATTCAGAGCATGCCAATCTGCTAATAACGACTATCTTTGAGAAAAAATTGGTCAAAAATTGACCAAGATAGGCCTCATTAATGTTTCCCCCGATTTCTCCTCCAAATCTAGAAAACTGGAGTTAACTCCGACTAAATCTAGAGTTATCCGCCAAAATTGGTGCTCTGCCAAATATGTCGCCAGATTAAACGTGTCATTATCTTAAAGTTAAGTGTGGTTTAATTTTGGTTTTAGCGCTAAGCGCATTTAGGGCATTAGCACTCCCCACGGTCATGAGCTATGATCATATTATGAGGCGCTGGCCCGCGAGGCTGACCCCCTCTTTCGCCCATTGGTGAATTGTATAAAAGTTAAGTATAAACACACTACATTGAGCTTTGGCAGAAATGAGCTTCAACGGTGGAGGCGCTTTGTAGTGTGAGGGAGGTCACTGGTTCGAACCCGAACCTCAACCCCATTCCTTCGTTTTTGTCACCATACACTATACCATAAAACCTTTGAATATGAGCGTTCGAACTTTAATACACAACCCACCATTGTATATGAACGTTCCACCATTAATACATTGCCTCCACTATATAATTTGTAACGTCACCATATTACATATAAACCCGTTACATAAGGTTTATAGGCCACGTATTAAATATTGATTTGGGTTTGTAATACCAATGTTTAAACAACCATATTATTTGGAATGAACTATGAGTTATTTAATTTAAATGTGGAATGTTAATTATTAAGTTTTATACACTATACCATAAAACCTTTGAATATGAGCATGCGAACTTTAATACACAACCCACCATTGTATATGAACGTTCCACCATTAATACATTGCCTCCACTATATAATTTGTAATGTCACCATATTACATATAAACTCGTTACATAAGGTTTGTAGGCCACGTATTAAATATTGATTTGGGTTTGTAATACCATTTTAAAATCATACAAAATATTAAATATATAATTATACATATAATATATTAATTCCAATCTTAATACATTAAAAATAATTTCTCACATAAAAATCATGATGAACCTATGTTCAGCCTTGGAGGATATTGGGCGATTTTTACCTTCACAAACCAAACTGGCGAATCTCGTTGTGAAACTTGTCACAGTCCCATTGGACAAAACTGAAGAAGATTATCTGCATGTTGACTGGACTACCATGTCAGTAGTTGCACCTATTCTGCAATAATTTGTTTGTTCGAAACGGCGATCAACAGATCATAACTCCTTCATCCAAACTTGGTTTTCAACGAAACGAGTTGTGTTCGATTCCTTACGATGGGTAAGTTGCTTTGAATCTAGTTTGGTGAAATTTTGAGCACTCTCATTTTTGAGCTAATTTTTGCCCCTGATCCAGATTTTCATCACTCCTTCCCATTGACATGCTTTTGGACCCACAAAAGCTGCTTATATCATAAGAGTTGAATTCTCTTTTGTTTCCCAGGTTCTATAATCTTGATTCTACTTAGATAAATCACTATGACAACCTCTTCGTCATTGACATGCCTTGCCTTTCTTTGCAAATGTCAAGTTGGCTCTTCAACCACTGTTCTCCTTTTGTTGCTGACCCAATCCAACACTTGTTGGCTGCTTGCTAATATATATATATTTTTTGTACCAAATCGATTCCTCGGTGCCTTCCCACCGAGAATCATGTTCCTCCTTTGCACCATGAGTGAACTACAACAAATAGCTTCCAACATCAGTAAAAATAAGAAAATAAATGACCATTATTTTACCTCCACGGTTCCAAATTCCACATCTGGAAGAATGCATTCGCCATCTCCTTCTCTTCTTGGCGTCAACAGATAACATGGTCTACAATGATGGCAAGATTTCTTGAAATCTTGTTACAACAAACACATCATGCAAGAAACAACTTGACGACATATCCTCTTGCTACTTCAAAGCAACAAATTTCACATCATGTGAACATCGCCATGTACTCTCACATCTTGGTGTCAAAATCATCAACCAAACACAAGTCGAAAAAACATGCCTCTTCAATCAAATGACTCACAATTCAAGCATAAGCATGTGTAAACAAAATGAATTTCACATCTCATGAAACACTTCGTCAACATCTCCCTTTCATCTTTCGAGACAAATTCAACTTTTTCCAAGTCGATATGACATGCCTGCAACAATAAATCAACCAACACAAGCCAACACTCATGCATGTGTAAATGATCAACACTCTCAAGTTGACAACATACATGTTCAGCAAAGCGATCAACCAACACAAGTCAATTACTCATGCATGTTCAAGAACAATGAAACCATCAAAATTTCACTATTCATATACATAAACTCTCATCCATGTATACAACTCTTCAACTCTCTTACAAGTAAAATCATAAGTACAAGAACTCCATTCATATGTACATGTACTTAAATCTGAAATGAACAAATTTGCTGCAATAAAGTGAGTCAGCATAACTCCAGTTTCAATCACCTTCTTGGCGTAAACATGCAACATGCATTCCATTGGAAAAGAAATGCATCAATCAAAAGACATGCAAAGCCTCAATTGGATAAGAAATCTAACTATCTCTTACCAAACCATTTCAATGGTGCTTCTTTCAGCTGCACATCCTCATCATGTGAATCATCTCGACCCACATCAATTATGGAATCCTCTTTTCCATTCTTGCCATTCTCTTTCTCCACCTTCTTCAAATGTCATGGACGACTTGTTGGATACAAAGTCCAACACTTGTCTACAAGATGACCTTGCTTATGGAAATGAGTGCAAAACAATTTCCTCTTCTTTTCAACATGGCTTGCTTTATCTTTGGCTTTTTTCCTCCTTTGCTTTAAAAGTTTCATGTGCATGGCTATCTTCTTCCAACACCTTGAAACATTATGGCTATCCAAACCACAAAAGGAACATGCAACTTTTCTCCAAATCTTATGTGATAATTTTTCATGTTTATCATAATCAAAAGAAACTTGATTAAAATAATATTTATACCTTGAACATTCAACTTTTTTGCCTTCTTGAGGAGGTGAGTTTGATGAGGTAGTGGCTCTCTTCGGAATACCAACAATGCATTCAAAGGCTTTGGAGCTTTCAACATCCTCTTGTTCGCCATTCTCATTAGCTGCATGCTTATGAGCACCTTCCTGCAAAGTGGGTGTAAAAAATTTACATTCCTTATTAACACAATCTTCACAAGCTTGAGGTAATGCACATGAAATGAAAATCCTTCTTAGAACACCTTCATGTGCCTCCTTGGCTTTAGAGCTTTCTCCATCACGTTGTCAATAACCAAGGCCCAAATACTTAGGCCTTTCCTCAACAACAATTGGCTCAACTATGCCTTTTGCATGTTTTCCCAATACTTTACCTTCATAGCCCATCTTCATCAATAATTTTGACCCTATTCCTCTAGTGTGTCTTTCAAAAGCACCTACACATTCATCTTGAGAGGAAATTGAAGATAAATTTGAATTGCATACCTCTTCTTCAAGCACATGCTTGGCTAAGGCTTCCTTGACATCATGGAGCTGAGTCTCCATCTCATGCATCTTTTCAAGGTTCTCATTTGCAATATGGAGTCGAGTCTCCATCTCATGCATATTTTCAAGAAGCTCTTGCTTCTCCTCCTTCATGGAAATAAACCGCTCTTGAAGTTTAATTCTCTTCCTCCTATATTCATACTTCCCTTGCATCCTATCAATCATGATGTAGAGTTTCTGCAACATCTCTTTATCAAATAGTTTTGAATAATGATGTATTGATTAATATTGCACAAGAGATTAGATAAGTTAACTGGATATACGTGGGTTTCTGTAATAATAGTTGTGTACATACAATAGTTTCCTTTACAACAATCGCATATAAAAATGAGAATAAGAAATTGAAATTGAAGTGTGTAAAATACTAATTCACCCCTATCAACCCCCCTCTTAGTATTTTCCCTAACAGGATGATTGCGTGAATATGCTAAATCTCATGGGAAAGGGAGATATATCAAAGGAGCCTTATTATGACATAGTCCCACTCTACTTCAGGAGCTCAAGAGGATTATCAAAGTACAAACTTTAGCATTAAATGCTTCTACTAGGATATATAAATTAGCTAATGACAAATTAACAAGAGCATAAATCGGTGATTTGTTGGAAAATTTTAAAACTAATATTATTAGCTCTTTTTAGTCACAATTTGATGTTTCTTTTGGTTAAAAAAAAGCAAGCTAGAGTCGGAAAGGCACTGTCAATATTTTGCTCCAATTATTGGAAAAAACATTCCCTTATAAAGTGGCCCTCTCCTCTAGGTAAAAATATTGTAAAATTTGATATATATATATATATATATATATATATTTTATATATTTCTAAATAAGATTAATTCTATTATATGGCACATAAAAATACAATTCGAAACTATCCACCGGAGCTGCTATGCTAGCCAATTCTGGCAGGTGTAGAGTTCAAAAACAAAAAAATGTGGCTGCTCCTGTTGGGGAAACCAATCCAAAGATTGTTTCCCTCAGTGGGGAAACCATAATTTACCATAATTTTCCAAAAAATTATCGTGTTGTGCAGGAGAAAGAAATACATAAGAACAGTAAAGTGAAACCTAACTGAGGTAGGAAACCTCTCGAAACTAATACTGATGTGGCCAGACATGCTACTAGTTGTGTGGAGGAGGCTCTTCAACCATGACAAGCCATAGTCTTTAGAGGAGTCCTCTTCCTTCTTCGATGACTGCACCGTGGGCTCTGGCGTTGTAGCAGAATGCACACCTGCATCCATAGCCTTATCATCTTCTGCTGAGTTGTCACTCCCTTCGCTGCTGGAGGAACGTGTCTCTAGTTTAGTAGGCAGGGCCTCCGATTTTCTGGAGTGCTAAGGGTAGGACGAGGATATGGTAGACTTTCTTAAACGTTTCTGAGAGCCAGAACCAGCAGATCTGGACGGGACATCTGAAAGACGCACTGAAAGAGTAGCTGAGATGAGATGATGGTCCAGAGCGTCGGTGGAGTCGAAATTGAGCCGGAATTCAGTCGGATTGTCCTCATGGAGGGGGGAGTGGCTTTCATCATGGAGGGATATGGGAGGGCGAGAGGACTGGCCTCTTTCGCAGTCTCTGTGGCATTGCATCCTGTGACGCCGAGGCATGGCATTGCAGGTGGGCTCTGGAGCGACGAGGAGAGAAACAAACTTGCTGGAGGAAAGTTGGCAGGTTGCCTCAAGTTGCAGAGGAGGCAGGGAATGGAAGTTGGGGTGCCTTGGACAAAGACCTATGAATTGGACAGAGACCATCAAACTGCAGGAGAAGACTGCGGGAATGAAAGAGCTGGGCGCCATGAAATATCGGGAAGGGCAGTAGGCCGAACGGGTGTAACAGCTCGAGGCAAATGGGTTAATGCAGGCGTCAGGTGAGTAGATGCTCCATTTAATAACATCTGGACGGAGGCCATGCGCAGCCATGTGGTTGTGCCATGCACCTTGCGGGGGAGCCGCCACGTCGCAATACCTAGGGATCACCCGCATCCGAGGAATATTTAATTATATTTTTATAAAGTATATATTATTTTTTATAATAATAATAAAAAGATTTTGTGCTAATTTTTAATTTGGAAACAAAAATTCCTTTCGTGTAATCGAGTGTAACCGAAATTGTTCTCTATCCCAACTAGCTTTCAATGCACGCTGACGAAATTAGTTAATAATTGTTATTAAGTGAAGTTGTAAAAGTAGCTTTTTCAATTGGGGCCAAACACATTAACAATTTTATTGAGGATTGTTTTTCTTCCAAAGGCCATGGTTAAATAATTGGCATGTGATAGGTCACCAGTTCTGATTCCAATCCCCGTGGGTGCTCACTTACAAATATATATATATATATATATAATAATAATAATAATAATAATAATAATAATTTCTATTTAATATATATATATATATATTATTAAAAATAAATAAAATTTTTAAATATATTTTTAAAAATAATATATTTGAATTTTTTTAATTAATATTTAGAAATGTGATAATTTTAGACCATGCTAGTTATTTTTCTAAATTATGATGATGAATTATGATGATTTCGGTTGGATGGAAAAAGTATGTATTCATGGTGGGCCATTATCATTAGAATTGAATAAATATGTTATTATTAAAATTGCAACGAAATTTAATTGTCCTTTTTAATATTTGGAATTTGGCTTTTGTGATCCATAAATTGTATACAAATTTTTTTGGTGAAAAATCAACATTTCAAAATTTCGCCAATAAAATTTACATATACTAACAAGAAATTAGAAAATATATAATTTTAAATTTATTTTAATTGAAAATAAAATTATAATTAACTAAATATTAAAATTTAATAATTTGATGTTTATCTTTTAATTTTAATTTTAAAAATCTCAGTTAATATTTCCGTAAAATTCACATATATCAATAGGAAATTGAGGCAACCATTTTGAAAATGATTTTAATTTATAATTAAACGAAAAATTAAAATCCATTGATTAAAATTATAATAATGCGATTCGTATCTTCTAATTATTGAGGCAACCATTTTGAAAATGATTTTAATTTATAATTAAATGAAAAATTAAAATCCATTAATTAAAATATAATAATGCGATTTGTATTTTTACCTCGAAGGTGTCCTTATTATGAGCTTTGCTAGGATGAACAGTGCTCTTAGCCAATCTCTGTGCTCCACCTATCGCCCTTCCACCCTCTCAAAAATTCGACACTTGGCGATTGTTCCACCCTCCTGCTGTCATCTCCTTCCCGCAGCTGCTTCCCGCGCGCGTCAGCTCCTCCGCGTCCGTGTTGCTATCGCGTCGTCCCCCTTCAGCGTTCCGTCGGGTCATTTATTAAAATGTAATGCTATTTGTATCTTCTAATTTTAATTGATATTTATGTACACTAAATAGACCTATTAACTTCTAAGAACATGGGTGAATAATTATAGTGGGCCTCATCAAATTTGTCGGAACTATCAACCATGGTTAAAGTACTGAAGGCCGTGCTTCGGATATTTTTCAAAAGAAATGGGGAGTGTTTTTCAGCGGATCCACTTTTTAAGGACCATTGAGGAGTGTTTTCTAAATGTTCACAAAATTTTTCTATAATAAATAGAAGAAATTTGGGAAAAGAGAAGTTTGATTGCTAATCTTGAACAATGGAAGTGTTTTATGGGTTTTTGAGGGTGCTGAATCTATATATAAAATTTAAAAACTAGTTTAAATAATAAAAATCAAGATTTTATCTCAATTTTTTTAATCAGATTGCGGCATCTAAAACTCCAAAAAATCTCATTAAAAACTACTTTCTCAACTATCCATTTTAAGCACATATATCGAGAAAAAAATTCCCAGGCCAACAAGTTGTCAAAAACGAGATTAAATAGAGTTTTTAGAAAAATACATTATGAACTCACTGATGCAACAAGTTAAAGCAAAAAGCAAAGTAATATTTTTTTGAGCAGGCAACAAGTTAAAGCA
The DNA here is from genome assembly GCA_034641835.2 of Pinus albicaulis. Taxonomy (NCBI): domain Eukaryota; kingdom Viridiplantae; phylum Streptophyta; class Pinopsida; order Pinales; family Pinaceae; genus Pinus; species Pinus albicaulis. Next base: position 16,081 of record JAXQQM020069424.1, on the reverse strand, counting down.
AAAAGCAAAGTAATATTTTTTTGAGCAGGTTTTCGGGTAATAACAGGGACATTGTCAAAGTTTTGGATTATCAGTTTTTGATACAAAAGTGCCACTTCCCCTCTTCCTGGTGAAGGGAGGTATGGTGGATGGAAAAGAAATGAAGACATTTCTCGGCGGGGGTTTTTGTTTTTGGTGGAAGGAATATGGGATATGTAAAGTGGTAACTGGTCCACTTGTTTAGCTCTGTAACAAATACTACAATCAAGATCGGTAGTAGTAATTCAATGTTTTTTTAAAGATGTAGTAAAGAACAAAATGAATATCTAGTATTTTGGGAAGAAATTGTAAGATCCTCAAAAAATTTTAAATGATCTGATACTCTATATAAATCAGGGTTTTTTTCTTCTGACAAAAAAAACTACAAACTATACAGTGAGACCTTGAGCTGGCTACATGCCAGTTTCTGATCTGCATATCACAGTAAAATCGCCGTCAAATAACATACTTTGATTGACAAAATCTCTGTTCACAAAATATGGGGTCTCCGATAAACCCTCAGAGGATTCTTTTGGAGATGGACAGACTTTGTGCTTGAAGCCCAGAACGGGGCTCGGCGGAATGCCGAGGTCATCATCTGAAGCCTCCAGCAGATAAGAAAGATCGAACCCCGAGTCCGAATCTAGGGTTTCACTTTCGTGGCCGCTAAAAATGTCGGAGGCCGCCGAATTATCCTCAGAGTTGGAGGGCAGATAAGAAGTGGAACATGTCGTGGCGATCTCTTCTTCCAGGCTTCTCATGATTCCTCTTACGAGCTCCTCATCGGGAGCGCATTCTTCAACTTCGTCTTTGTCTGAGAACGTCTTGTCTAATTGCAAAAGAAACCGGTCTGTTTCTTCGCCGTGAAAGCATTTCGGCTCTCCAACAACAGAGGAATTCAGTAGAGGCTCGGGTTCGCGTTCGCGTTTTCCTAGCGTCTGAGACATGCTTAAGAAGTGGCCCGGGGATTCGAACACGTAACACACACAGCGATGGTGCAGAGACGATAAGAGGACAATAATTCCGCAGCAGGGAAGAAGAACAGCTCTTCCTACAAATATTGCTGCCTAACTGGATATCCAAGCCCCTAGGATAAAACCAGATGATGGAATTGGGTATACAGAGCTTTTCTAGATAGTTGGCAGACTTTTGTTACAAGTCTAGGGACGGAAAAAGCCTAATATATAAAAAAGAAGTTGTCTATCAGCATGTGGAATAGTTTGGACGACAGTTTTTTTTGTCGAAATCTCGTAAAATAAAATTTAAAAAATCAGATAGTTGGAGTGTTTGAAATCTATTTTTGATAGTGAAAATAGATTCAGCACTATCAAAAACCCTCATAGCACTTAAAATACTAAAATTTAACAACTGTAAACAAGATTCTGATAAAATCTATGCTAGATTTTTTCAAAATCTTTGCCAAATTCTGATCTATTTCACTGCTTTTTTAGACTACCCATATATAAAAAAAAAAAAGTATGTGCGATATGGCTGGAACAGCATGGCATCGCCGAAAGTAAAGAATATAGTAGGGCAGGAATGGCTAATCATGTCTTCCATTACGCCCTTTTATATAGTGCCACCAAAGGTTTGGTTCACAGCGATGCTGCCATTTTTTTTTAGATCAGTTCAAAAATGGAAGGACAATTTCCACGTCATGGGGGCGGTAAGACATTTTTATTTAATTCTTGTTTGATAACCGAGAAAACCAGGGTTAGGTTCAGGGATTAGAATCGTGAGTCATTGCTAGAAGATTTTCGGTGTGTTTGACATTGCAAATTATTAAGGTGTTATACCGATTTGTTATTATGGTTTGTGCTAGGCTGTGAATGGACGGTGATAATGAATGGATAGTTACCAACCATATTTATTTTATTTATTGATATTTTAATTATTATCATTTTAGATTTATTTTAATTCTAAATTTATTAAGTGTCGAGAGATCGAGGTAAAAATCTTTTTTTGACTGCAAAACATGAGGAAAGGTTTGTACCTGAAGAGATTTGATCTTTCTCAGAGCTTGATAGATCTGGAGTTAAGATGGATCTAGGTTGGTTTGTGTCGTGTGCGGCTAAAGAAAATAAGTCCATAATATGAGGAACATATGATTAATTTTATCAATAATATGTAAATACATCTAATATTAATATAACAATTTTAAATATGCTAAATATGTCTAAGATTTATCGAGTCGTTTTGATTTTAAATTTTCTTAGTTACTTGTTGATGAAAAATGATGAAATAAAATTTTTGAATGCAAAGTGGCACTAATAATATTGAATGATAAATAATATGAATAATAAGAATGTTGTCGATTACAAATAGTCTTTATTGTGATCAATCTCAAACTATTTTCTTGTACTATTCTTATTGTCACCCTTGTTAGTTTTGTCATCTTTTCATATAGATTATATGAAAATGACAGATTGTTGAAATCGTAAACCATTTAAATATTTAACTTGAGTTGTTGTAGTAAACTTCAGACCTTGTCTCTCTTTCTCTCCACTATTAATAGGTTTAATTACTATAACACAAAAATCAATGTACATTGTCAATAGTGTTGTGTGGTTACAATAAAATCAATGCACACTATTAATCCAACAGCTTTAAAATTAATGTACCATCATACATCCAATTACATCAAATCAGAAATCAACATATACACGAAAATCAATGCATCGAAACCAAGAAATAAAATAAGACTAGAAAACAACATCTACACTAAAATCAATGCATGTAATGCAAGTAATCAAATAGGATTAGAAATCAACATCTCCACTCAAATCAATGCATCTAGTGCAAGTAAACAAATAGTATTAGAAACCAACATTTACACTGAAATCAATGCATCTAGTGCAAGTAAGCAAATAGGATTAGAAAACCAACATCTACACTGAAATCAATGCATCTAGTGCAAGCAATCAAATAGGATTATAAATCATCGTCTATATTGAAATCAATGCATTTAGTGAAAGAAATCAAATAGGATTAGAAATCATCTATAGTGAAATAAATGCATCTAGTCTAAGCAATCAAATATAATTATAAATCAACATCTACACTGAAATTAAAGCATCTAGTGGAAGAAATCAAATAGGATTAGAAATCAATGCATTTAGTGCAATCAATGCATTTAGTGCAATCAAATAGGATTAGAAATAATCTACATTGAATCAATGGCTAGTGTAAGAAATCTTCTTCCTTCTCCCCCCCTCCATATATGTGTGTGTGTGTGTGTGTGTGTGTTCCTCCATCTCTCCTTCTTTGTCTCTTTATCTCACCCCCCAAATACACATGTTCTCTCACTCCATATCTAGCAATCTCTTTGTCCCTCCCTCGCTGTCTCCATCTATCTCTTTTTACTCTTCACCTTCTATCTATATCTCTACCTCCCCCTGTCTCTCTATATCAACCCAAAAACATACACTCTCTTTTTCCAATATATATATCACTCCCTCTCTCTCTCTCTCTCTCCCGTGCTTCTACCTCTCTCCCCTCCTGTTATACTCTCTCTCCATCTTACTTATCACTCCATCTCTCTCTATCTCCACCTTTCACTCTCTATGTCTTTCTTCTTACCTCCTTCTCTCTCCCCTCAATCTCTCTCTCTCTCTTTTCCTACCTCTCTCCACACTCTCTCTCTTTTTTTCTCTCTCTCCATATTCCAACTTTGTTACTAAATTTCTCTCTCTCTCCTTCTCCCACCCTTCTCTCCATATCTCCTTATTTGTCTCTTTATCTCACCCCAAACATGCACACTCTCTCCCCATCTCTCCCTTGTCACTCCCTCCCTCTCTCTTCACTTCTCACTCTCTATGTCTTTCTTGTTCCCTCCCTCTTTCCCCATCCAACTCCATCTCTCTATCCCTCCCTCTCTCCCCCTCTAACTCCATGTCTCTATCCCTCCCTCTCTCCTCCTATCTCTCAAATCCCCTCTCTTTTCCTTCCTCTCTCTCCCTTTCTCTCCTACCTCCCTCTCTCTTCTCCCATCACTCTCTCTCTCTCCCCCATACTGTATCCTATCTCTTCCCCCATTATTATTTTCCTCTCTCTCAAGTCCTCTCTCTCGCCCTTCCTCTCTCCCCCTTTCTCTCCTACCTCCTTTTATTCTCTCCCTGCCCCACTCTCTCTCTCTCTTTTCCATTCAATCATCTATCTCTCTGCCCTAAAATCCTCTCTCTCCCCCCATCAATCTATATTTCTCTCCAACTATGTTACTATATTCCTCCATTTCTTCTTCTCTCTTCATCTCCCCCCCTTGTCTCCATCACTCCTGTGTATCTTTATCTCACCCTTAAACATACAAAATCTCTCTTCATCTTTCCCTTGTCACTCCCTCTCTCTCCACATATCACTATGTATGTATTTCTTCTTCCCTCCATCTCTCCCCCTCCAACTCCATCTCTCTATCCCTCCCTCTTTCCTCCTCCTCTCATCCATCCTCTCTCTCCCTTTCTCCCCTACCTCCCTCTCTCTTCCCCTTTCTTTGTATCTCTATCTCTCGCTCTCTACTCTCCAATCCTCTCTCCTCTCTCCTCTCTTTTAGTTTATCTCCATCTCTCCTTTTCCACTCCCCCTATTTCTCCACCTCTATTATATGTCTTTGTTCTTCCCTCCCATATATATCTAGAGTTAATATATATATATATATATATATATATATATATATATATATAGTAAAAAAAAATTAATATCGTAGTAAGGTAAAGTTATTAAATTTAATAATATTAATATTATAATATATTAATATGAATATTTATTTAATAATAATAATCATAATAATAATATAATATTAATAATATTAATATTTTAACATTAATGTTAGGGCTAATAATGTCTTTTTTTGTATAGTATTAATAATAATTTAGTCAATGGTATTTGGCTTCTGGTATTTGGCCCATAGGCTTCACCTAAATAAAACCTATTTTTTGAGTTTTTGTAAATAAAATTATGGAGTAATTTTTTTTTTCTTCTAAATAATTCTAATTCTATTTATAAACATATCAGTACAAAACTACCACAACCTCAGCTGAGAAATCCTGAGAGTTGGGTTTGATGCTTGAAAATTCATGTTTTTGAACTGCCCCAGAAGGGGAAACTAGTCTCTTAAGCTTGTGTCTTGTCGCCCTCGCAGGGGAAACCGGCATTACGTTAAACAAGTGAAACCATACAAAAATAATCTGCCTAAAAGAGTTAAACACAAGAGAATTATTCTCCTTCAACATTGTAAAATTAAACAAAACCACATAGAATAACCCATTGAACCTGGGCTGTAGCGCCATGTTCCAGCTGTGGAGTTCATGGTCACTTGTCATGGCTGGAGAGGGAGGTTCCTCCATGATGCGGCAACGATACTCTGCGCTACTGTCGTCTTCCTCGTCAGTGGGATCACTAGTGGTTGAAGCGACGTTCTTCCCTTTATCCTGACCTTTAGCATCTCTATCCAGTCCCGGTGCTGCATTCTTGTCTTCAGCCTTATTTGGGTCCGGAGGAGGCTGATGGGCGATGATTTCAGTAGGAGTAGAACCAGCAGTTTCCTCCCGGAGGGTGATGGTTATGAATGCAGTGACTGTTGGTCGGTCCATGGTACATACAAACTGAAACTCGGCTCTTTGCAAGGTTTGATGAAGGGTGATAGGGGAAACGAGGGGCTGAGGGACAGATTGCGAGGGGGACACGGCATGGAGAGGCTGCGAAGGAGACGTGGCGTGGGAGGGATGCACCGGCCCAGAGCCACTGGCTCTTCCTCTACCGTTGCGCTTTTCCGGATAGTGCCCCTGAGAAAATTCTTCAGACGAGGGTTCAGGGCTAGAGGAAGAATAGGCACGGACCGCCCAGCCCCTGCAACTTCCTCGTCGACTTCGCATACGATGCCTGAGCTGAGGCATTATACCTGAGCTTAGGCTATAGGGGCGGAATTTCATACAATAGGGAAAATGGGCAGCAGAGAAAGACTGAGCGTGCTTCAAACTGGACTGAGACTTCTTAGGGTAGAAAGCACTCTGAGAAGAATTGAATTCGGGCAGCATTTCAAGACAATAGAGAAATACACATCGCCTCCCGGTCTGCGTGCGAGCGCTTGGCTCGGTGCAAGCGGGAGGATAGGAGCAGCTCTGCAATGCATGAGACCAAGAGGTAGAACGGGTATGAGCAGAGGGGCGGTGAGACGACGCCATTAAAAACCAAATGCAGAGCAGGCTGGACCAAATGCGGTGAGGCAAGGTGATGGAACTAATGCGCAGCAGGTTGGCGAAGTAAATGTGGAGTTTAATGCGCAGGTGGGAGGCTATATGGCCACCCCATGCGCCGTGCCTCGGGACGTGCATCCCATCACGAGCATGTACCATCTGCATCCGGAAGGAGTAAATATTTATTTATTTACCATACCTTTAGTTTATTTATATTTTTATTTATTTACCATAAAGAGTAAGTATAAAAAGAGCTTGTATTTATTTACCATACTTTTGGTTTATTTATATTTTTATTTATTTACTATACCTCGTGGGTAAGTATAAAAAGAGGCTGTATTTATTTACCATACCTCTGGTTTATTTATATTTTTATTTATTTACCATATCTCTTTTAGAGTAGGTATAAAAAGAGATTTTATTTATTTACCATACATCTAGTTTATTTATATTTGTATTTATTTACAATATTTATTTTTTGAGTGTTTGCAAAACTCTTCATAATTTAATTTTATATTGTTTAAATTTATTTTGAATTGTTTATTTATATGGTTATGTAAATTATTTTTTAAAGCGACATTATTTAGATTTTATTTTTTATTTTTTATTTAATTTTTTATTTTGGCTTACAGCATATTTACACACCAGATTCGCACTGAACTGTAAAATAAACTTCTTGACTCAATAAAATCTAGTTTACTCAACAATTGTCATTAGCAAAAATCCAAAATAAAGTTTCAATAAAATTCCATAACTGATTAAAACATGTGTTTGACAATGCAATGGCGGAGGGGCATGGGCAAGATTAAATATGTAAATATTTCTTAAGTTCGGACATGGATTTCGTAACCTAGGGACATAAGTCACGAATAAACATTTTGGAGCATATAATAATTCTATCATCTAGACATGGAAATCTATGCACGTTACTTTCTGTGTGTGACTGGCGAACCACTAATTTGCAATAATTTGCAAATGGCAAGGGAAGTGGATAAGGTATTATGTAGTCGGTGTGATTGAGAGAAACATATGATTGTAGCCTGCCCGGTGCCCACACGCAACAGAATTGCTGGCCAATGAACTAGAGTCTGGGACCCACAAACTGAAGCCAAAAGGTCTCCACTTTTGGCATGGTGTCACAAAAACCAAATTCCAAAAATTATAAAAATATTTTCCACCAAAATTGTTGCTACGAAATTTTGGAAACATACAAATCAGAGCAGTTCTTTCTGTGTGGGTGACTGGTGAACCACTAATTTGCAATAATTTGCAACCAAGTATTCTTTAGTGCGAATTTTTGAAGGCTTTTACGGTAGCTTTTTAAGGTGTAATTTCTCTAAAATCCGGTAGGAATTTATTGAAAAGAGAAGTTTGATTGCAAACCTTGGACAATCGAAGTGCCCTAGGGGTTTTTGAGGGTGTTGAATCCATATATAGAGTAGAAAAACTAGTTTAAATAACAAAAACCAAAATTTTACCTCAAATTGTTTCACCGGATTCCCGCACTTGAAAATCCAAAAGATCGCACTAAAGACAACTCCATTTGCAACTGGGAAGGGAATTGGATAAGGTATTATGTAGTCGGTGTGATTGAGAGAAACATATAATTGTACCCTGCTCGGTGCCCACATGCAACAAAATTTCTAGCCAGTGAACTAGAGTCTGGGACCCACAAAATGAAGCCAAAATCTCTCCACATTTGACATGGTATTTGGTCAAATATAGCGTAAAGCACATGGATTAACTACAATAGTTCGTTAACCTGTAGTCTAGCTAGCCTATAATTTCGGCCAGAAAATGTTTGGTGTTTTTTTTGGTACACTTTTGATTAAATTTGGCAGAAATTGTGAGAAATCAGGTTGGAGAAGCCAAACTATTTGGAGTCTCCTAGTGATAAATCCATTTCTAACTTTAAAATCACAATTGAAATAATACAAACTTTAGATTTTACAACCGAAATCATATGTGATTATTACTGAAATTTTTTTACAAATTATGGATCAAAGAAACCAAATTCCAAAAATTATAAAAATATTTTCCACCAAAATTGTTGCTACAAAATTCTGGAATCATACAAATCAGAGCAGTTTGACCGAAGGATGCCTATGATGCTCTCATCACATGAGGCGCACATCACGAGATGTGACCATCTAAAATGGGAATCGCGAAAAGGGAATCAAGATTCCTTGGGGCCGAAGGAATCGTTATATCATTGGGAGAATGTGTGCGGAAAATAAGAGGTATCTAGGGGAGAGATGTCTAATGTTGTGTAGGGACCAATAATTGTTATAGTACTCGTCCCACCAACCCACCAAAAATTGACATATATGCAACCAATAATTAAACAAAAACAAATAACTTTAAGTCCAAATATATTTTAAATTATGTCCAAAATTGATCCGGATTTTATGCAGGAATGCAACAGAATACAGAAATAACCATGAACATAGAGATGCAGCGGAAATAATGTTTCATTTCACTAATATCAAATAACAGAAATATGCTTATAGGCATAATGGAAATAAAATAGCTAGGGTGTTGGTAGCGAATCTCTGAGAAGAGATGTGATGGCTACAGACCTCTGAACTGTGTTACAATGAGCCTCGAGGGCCTATTTATTGTTGAGAAACAATGTAGAATCTGAAACGTCCAAAAACCTAGCCATAGGAGATGAGGCGCCAAAACTGTGGGCGCCCGTTTGGGTAAATTGGTGGTTCAACTTCCCAGGGGCATAACTTTGGCACCCGATCTTCGTTTGACGCGTTCAATAGCTCGTTAGAAATATCTATCCGAGGACTTCAATTTTTGAATGAGCAACATCGGTCCATAGACCCATGTTGCTCTCCGTTTTCCAAAAAAAAATCGTTTAGGGCCTCAAAACGGCTCCGGAAGTTCAGGACCCGAAAAACTGCTAAAAATAGTAAGTTTTGTTGCAACTTGAAAATTGAAAGAACTGAAGATGGGGGTTCAAATGGAATAGGTGGGTGGCCACCAATATCCACCTGGATCATTAAGCCCCCAAAACAGCTCCGAGAGTGGAGGACCCGAAAACCTGCTAAAATAGTAAGTTGTGTTGAATGTGAAAATCTGCAAGAATTGATGGTGCTGGTCCAAATGGAATAGGTGGGTGGCCACCGATATCCACCTGGATCATTCCTCCCTCCTTAGGAAGCAATGGTCCCCATTGCGTTGAGATCCTCCATGAGATGAGGCAAATTCTGTTGAATTGAGTATTAGATGTGTTGAAGATGTCATGGATCTGCGGGTGGACATGCTGGATGCGTTTAGTAAATTTGGTTTCTTTATCAGCCTCATACAGTACATGTTTGGATTCTGTATGTGTAGTTGCAGGATGTATGGCAACATCAGGTGGTGGTGCATTGGGAGTCAGATCAATGGAGTGTTTGTCCTGACAGTGTAGAGGAACCTCTATGAGTGAGGAGAAATTGTCATCGTATTCCTCCATGACTTTGTCCATCTGCTGCAGCTGTGAAAGGGAGCCCTGTTTCTAGGTTGTGGCCACAATATTCTTCTTTCCCCGTGAGTGAGTCGTAAGGAAAATGAATTTCCTGGTCTGGGAAACAATCTTACTGCGCTGTTTTGCAGTAGTCAAAGAGATGGCAGGAGGCGGTACTACCTCTGGTAATCTGTACAAGTTATTTCCCAAAGTAATAATAACGGCACGAGGCATAGACTCATACACAGCATGTCGCCTCCACAAGTATGGTTGGCCCAATAATACATCAGCTACATCAAGAGGAGCAACATCACACAATACCTCATCCGTGAATGGCTTGATACTGTATGGAAGTCGGCATTGCTGGCGAATGCGGAGATCTCTCCTTGGGTGGAGCCACCCGATGGTATACGGCTGCGGGTGTGCTATGGTTGGTAGGCCGAGCCGCTTCACGACGTCTGCTGAAATGAGGTTCTTTTGGCTTCCGCTATCGATGAGAAACTGCAGCGGAGAACCCTTCACCCACATCTGCGACTGGAAGAGGCGCTCCCCCTCCTTTAGATCCTCTGGACCCTCCTTCTGGATCTTGGTGGTGGCAACAATGGCACTGGGATCCGCATCAATGATCTGCTTCCCTTTTTCATTGCCTTTGTCTGGTTCTAACTCAGGATCAGAAAATGCATCTGATTCGGGTGCCTTTAGTTCAGCCACCAAAGACTGTTTGGCCCGACACTCGTTTGTGCTGTGAGTGGGGCTATTATGAAATTCACACCACTTCCCTGTGTCCTTCTTTGGATTTGTGGTGTTGTTCTGAGTCGCATTTCTTTGGCCTTGCCCCTTGTTCTTCGATTCGGGGGCACCTTTCGGATTCGTAGATCCAAAGTCTCGCTTCTTCTGCTTAAATTTCTGCTCGATCTTGGCGGCATAGCGATATGCCGTGCCAAGCGATGTAATGTCGAGGAACTCCATTTCCTCCAGAATGTGTTTGTGCAGACAGCCGCGGTACTTGAGCACCAAATGTCTCTCTGAATCTTTAATACCCAACTTTGTGCGTAGGGTATGGAACAGATTCGTCGGTTCGTGCACATCTTGATCCTTTTGTTGCCGCAGCGTGGTCCATTGGATGTATTTGTCCTCATAGCTCCCCACAGGGTAATATTGTTCCTTGATGCCGTCTCGGAATGAATTCCAAGTGGGTGTGGTCGAGAACAGAGAGGGTTCCCCTTCGCCCTCTTGCTCACGGTAGGTTTCCCACCAGTCTTTGACATGGGGGGCGCCTTTGAGGAGTGCAAAAATAATCTTTTCTCGGTCAGAGAAGTCATGGACCGAGAAATACCCTTCCAACAAATTTAACCATCTGTCTACAACGTCTGCATATATTTTTCCTTCAAATATAGGAATGTCAAATTTTACCTATACCTTGAAGGGAGTGGCACCTCCAGAGTGGCTGTTGGATGCAGATGTGCCATATGTGGGCAGTCGTTGAAGGATTTGAGCAAAGTTATCCATCATTGCGTTCCTTTGTTCTCGAGGGCCTCCTCGAGCAGTATTTTGATAGGATCTCCTGCTCCCTCGTCTTTCTTTTATTCCGCCATGGGAGGTCGTCGGGGTTTGCGAGGCTGGTATTGCAAGGGTTCAACCAGATCGAGCCCTAACTCCTTATACCCTGACCGCGTTGGGGACATGCAAAGAAAAACAAAGAAAGAGCAGACCCGCTCTGATACCACTGATCTGGATTTTATGCAGGAACGCAACAGAATACAAAAATAACCATGAACATAGAGATGCAGCGGAAATAATTCTTCATTTCATTAATATCAAATAACAGAAATATGCTTACAAGCATAATGGAAATAAAATAGCTAGGGTGCTGGTAGCGAATCTCTGAGAAGAGATGTGATGGCTACAGACCTCTGAACTGTGTTACAATGAGGCTTGAGGGCCTATTTATTGTTGAGAAACAATGTAGAATCTGAAACGTCCAAAAAACTAGCCGTAGGAGATGAGGCGCCAAAATTGTGGGCGCCCGTTTGGGTAAATTGGTGGTTCAACTTCCCGGGGGCATAACTTTGGCACCCGATCTCCGTTTGACGCGTTCAATAGCTCGTTAGAAAGATCTATCTGAAGACTTCAATTTTTTAACGAGAAAAATTGATCCATAGACCCATGTTTCTCTCCGTTTTCCCAAAAAATTTCGTTTAGGGCCTCAAAACGGCTCCGGAAGTTCAGGACCCGAAAAACTGCTAAAAATAGTAAGTTTTGTTGCAACTTGAAAATTGAAAGAACTAAAGATGGGGTTCAAATGGAATAGGTGGGTGGCCACCAATATCCACCTGGATCATTAAGCCCCCAAAACAACTCCGAGAGTGGAGGACCTGAAAACCTGCTAAAAATAGTAAGTTGTGCTGAATGTGAAAATCTGCAAGAATTGATGGTGCTGGTCCAAATGGAATAGGTGGGTGGCCACCGATATCCACTTGGATCAAAAATTTCGCAAGTCATTGACTGGGCCCACAACTGCCCATAAATAGTTTAATAAGTATTAAGTGTACAAATCCTATTGTCTCAACTAGAAAAGTCATAAAACCATTTATCCTTCCAAAATGGTCTATTCCAGAAGTAAAAACTAGCAGTCACTTCAACCCCACTGATCATAACTCATGTTGTATATCCCATCTGCATATCCATACCTGCACATAATAAAAGTTAATGTATGTCAGCCATAACTAGTGTGTTATTCAACATTTAAACCCTTTGTGTTCAATAAATGACACCCACCCAATAACAACATTTAAATCCACTATGTACAATAAATGGCACCCACCCAATAACTTCAATAAATGGAATTCAACCTATTATATTTCCCATTAAAACAGATCAAAGCACATGGATCAACAAAAACAAATTCCTAGCCATTGTATCACATCAAATTCAATCCTGATCACATGTGCAAAATGAAGCCATTGCAATCCATGCCCATCATTATCACCAATTAAATTGAACTGCAAAAAACTATAAAAGAATTTCAACCACTACTAAAGTTGCATCTTTCACATTCAAACTGTTCACTAGCCCTGGAGACAAACCAGCACAGAACTCACCCCAAAACATTTCACAGTATATTTAGGTTAGTGTTTTCAATTACAACACAATTTTCTTACAATTTTATTTTAATTTATGGGTCTTTATTTAAGTTTTCTTACATTTTTATTTTCATTTGAGTATTTATTTCAGTTTTCTTATTTTCATTTCTAAGTCTTTATTTAAGTTTTCTTACAATTTAATTTTCATGAAAATATATATATTTTTTCTATTTTCCTATGTTCTAGATGAAATAGGACACAACCATAATGCAAAGTATTGGCTAGTATGACTAGATACATATGAAAAAGAACATAACTCAATTATAGTTGAACAAAGATTCATCGTAATGCCTAGGCAAGTTTCAATGTTTTAAAGAAAATGTGTGTATGTTAAATTTCCCCAAAACAAAAATGCAAACAATATCTAGGAGAGGTTTATAGTTGAACACGGATTCATCCCAATGCCTAGGAAAGTTTCAATGTTTTAATTTCCCCAAAAAAGAATTGCAAACAATCTCTACTCCTCTTGTAGAGGCATGTTCTTGGATGAATACTTTGGGTGGCCTTCCAAAATTTCATGGCATAATTTTGAACCTCAAAAAGTATGAATACCACCTAGGAGTTATCACATCTCGCTTTTTCCTCAATGCAGTTTCAACAATTTCTCATGTGGCATCCTCTGTTGTCACCATGGGGAATATATTAGAAGTTATGAGAGAGCAGAGATGCACAATATTCACACACAATAATTGAATGTATTACACACATACACAAGAGATACATATAGTTGGAGTGAGATCCAACTAATTCTAATCTTGGAGGGAGAGGTTGAGAGAATCTCTAAACATCCTCCAATAAACCAAACCAATCCCTAATCTTTAGTATGCATCATAAATGAGGCATTAGCTCAAACACCCCCCCTTAATTCCTACATTACAGAAAACTTACAATACTGAGATCACAATTACAAAATTTATATTTGTTTTTGTCTGGTTGGTCTTCATCAGCAACTCTACCCACTCTGTGGTCTTCTAGATTCCACTCTTTTTTTCTTCACATCTTCGAGCTTACCTTTCAACCCATTTAAAGTACACCTGCTTCTGACCATCAATGCTGAATTTGTAAGATTAAATATTCTTGACACCCCCGAAGAAGAGTCTCAACACTGAACTACCCTATGGAAATATTTCCATCTGTGAAATAACCCTGAAGAATAAATTTCAACAGTTTATAGGAAAATATTCTAGGTATAGAATATGATCAGCGATCAATCCTACAAAGTGACTTTTACACACTTACAAACTCACAAGGTAAAGGTAACCTGAAATTGTCGATCTTGGAGCACCAAAGTACAACAATAATATACAACATATAACAGATTCTCACACTCAAATTAGCAATACATTCTCTTGGCACCGAAGAACGTCGAGAACCTCTATTTTAAATTGTGTAAATCTATTCAATAATTGGTTCTTCTTTACCACTTAAAACAACATAAAAAATAACAAATTTGACATAAACTCTGATGGATGCATGCAACTCCTCGAGTGATCAATGCTCCAGTTGCAAATGTTTACAGTGGTCAAACGTTTCAATTGGCCTCCCGTAATTTCCTTAAGCATATCGTCTCCCACCATTGTATCAGCACAGATATCTAGCCCTAGTATCTTCGGGACGTAATCAGTAACGATACGATAAGCCTTTTCATCTCCTAGAGCAGTGATTTTCTCTCACAACAGGGCCATGGACACACGAATTAACTGCCAGAAATACTCCGCAAAATAAAACTGCTACGGTCAGAAGGAGCCAAGGGTGATGCAAAGCCTTGGCTTTCGTTTCAATGGTGTGCCTCCATTCAGTGAGGAGCATGCCTAAGTTTTTCATCTCCGTCGTGTTTTGGGGAAACTCCCAGTCGAGGTCGAGGCCGTGAAAACCGCATTCTCTGGCCACGACGATGGCTAAATTTATGAACGCCTTGCGGTGGGAAGCATTGCTGGCCATTAAAGCGAAGATAGTGGCATTCGATCATTGCTGGCTGATAGAAATGAGTGTCTATGAAAGATGCAGGCAATGTAGAGTACATGCTCAAGACTAGATTCCACATCTTTGTCAAGAGAAACTACCTGAAGAGAGTATTCAACGATTTGTTTGGTGATAATAATCTTTTCTTGCAGGACGACGACTATTTTAACCACTTCAGAAGTCTCACTAAGTTGACACTCCACTCCACAAGCTTCCGTAATTATTCAATTCGTTCTACTATATTCTTTGTGCACGACAAAATGCTTCCCCTGCTTCGCAGTGCTTCCGACGATGAGCTTATCATCAATCTACACGATGTTTTCTGTCATTTTTTTTTTTTGGGGGTTCGATATCACTTGTTGGAATGGAATGGGATTTGATTCCAAGTCTCTTCTCCTCGATATTGATCCACCCAGCACTGAATTGGAATTCTGCAAACGGATCCTAATCACACAAAAACTTTCACCCAAAAAATAAATTAACATCATTTCTCTCACAGCTTCTTGGCCATCCCGTGAGGGATTTAAGCTAGTAGTGGCTATGATACCATATTAGAAATTATGAGAGAGAAGAGATGCACAATATTCACACACAATAATTGAATTTATTAAACACATACACAAGAGATACATATAGTTGGAGTGAGATCCAACTAATTCTAATCTTGGAGGGAGAGGTTGAAAGAATCTCTCAACATCCTCCAACAAACCAAACCAATCCCTAATCTTTATTATGCATCATAAATGAGGCATTATCTCAAATAGAATCACCATGGTATCCTTCCTTGAAAGTGGTCAAAATATGGAAGATTAAACAATTAAAGACGAAAGATTAAAGATGGAAGATTGAACAATTCACAACGTAACATTGAATTTGTTGGAGGCCTGCTACATCGAACAAACATATGGAAGATTGAACAATTAAAGATGGAAGATAAACAATTCACAACATAACATTGAATTTTTTGGAGGCCTGCTACACTAAACAAACATGCCATCCAACTATGCAACCAAGACCTTACCTTCTAGGCTTCCATCAAAGATAATCCCAAGACCTTTACCTTCTAGGCTTCTACCAAATTTGAGCCCAATGAGAACCCGATGGAACATATTGAAAAATACAAAATATAACATTGAATTTGTTAGAAGCCTGCTAGACTGAACAAATGAGTCCTTCAATTAAGTGAAGAATACATTTACCTTTTAGGCTTCTAAAAGACTAATGATGACCTTAGGCCTTACTTTAAAGGAAGAGTTGAGGAAGCTCAACTAACAAAACTTACAGGACCATGACTATTGCTTCAGGTAAGACCT